>JACXGK010000598.1:0-17325 GCA_016801125.1 Novumbra hubbsi
CGGTAGATGCCGTGACGGGGTTCAGTAGGCCGTCCTCCGGTAGATGCCGTGACGGGGTTCAGTAGGCCGTCCTCCGGTAGATGCCGTGACGGGGTTCAGTAGGCCGTCCTCCGGTAGATGCCGTGACGGGGTTCAGTAGGCCGTCCTCCGGTAGATGCCGTGACGGGGTTCAGTAGGCCGTCCTCCGGTAGATGCCGTGGCGGGGTTCAGTAGGCCGTCCAGGATTTGATTAGGGTCTCCTGATTGGATTGCGCTCTGACCAATACCAACGCCACTGTAGCCTCCCTAGCCGGCACCCTGGGGTCACCGCAGGCTTAATGGCCGGGCCGTTGGCCGCTAGACGGATAACGTGATCCGCGCTGCTCGTCTTCGGTGACCTCATTGACATGAAATCAGCCGTTGTCACCGAGGTCCTTTTAGCCAAGTGAGGGTGGGCTGGGGGGGGGGGGCTGTCACAGCACCATAATGCTCTATCGATTCTCCATATCTGTTACGGAGGCTGGGAAGGACGACCCAAATCCGATACGCGTCTAATAGGGCCCTAGAACTCTTCACGACACGCCCAACGGGTTGGAGAAAAGGAAAAAGCGAACCAAAGAACCATCGCTCCTCTTCGTTGACGGAAAAATGACAGCTTGAAGACACTTAACTTTACCACAGAACAAAGCAAACCTTGCAGGTCTGTAATTAAATAGAAATGGAGCTATCCTAATTTGTCTGGCAGGTCCCTAGCGGCTTTCAAGTTTATTTTTTTCACTTCTCCCTTCCCCCTATGTAATTTTATTTTCTGGGGCACAAAAATGATGTTGGCTCCCATGTAAGAGCAGAAATCCTTATTGTTAACAAATGCGCTGCGTTTGATAACTGGCTACATCAGTGCCAAACTTCACTGTTTGTTTGTGCTGGAGTGCTGGAGGTGAAAACAAGTTGCTTACATCGTGGAGCGAAATGCCTGTGAAGCACATGAGAGTGAGAAAAGCGAGAGAGAGAGAGTGAGAAAGAAAAAAGATGGCGGCTGTCTTTAATGTCGTGCAGAAGCCTGTCTTGTTTTTCCACTCATTACAACCAGCTTTGAAGTTGGATGTACAAAATCCTTGGCGCTGGGAAATTTGACAAGAGATGTGGATCGCTGTGCAATTTGTTGTTGGTCTCTACTGCAGGAACCCAGACAAACGGCGTAACATATCCATCCTCTGCTTAGATTGTGTTATACTAGTGTACCAGTTGGGTGTAGCCAACGCTGAAATTTGTCAGGGCATTACATGGATTTCATCAGATCGTCTGCTTTAAATCGGTCTCCTCCACTGGATATGACCGCGCTAGATCCAGTCTTCCAGCATCATTAATAGATAGAGGAAAGTGTCCAACTAATTGATAAGTCTATTATTCGGATCTCAGGATAATCCGTCTCGCCTCTTTTCTACGGTTACCACCGGGGTAATGTAGAGTGTGAATGCGCTGAGTGCTGTTGGCTGTCAAAGCCCTTCGGATCAGCACGCCAAATATTAACCGGGACGGGTGGATGGTTGGGAGGGGGGCTATCTCTGTTCAACCCACCCCCCCCTCCTACACACACACACACACACACACAATCCACTGCTAAGCCCCGTCTAAATCAGATAAGCCACCCGGGTGGCTTCAGTGGCCAATAGGCAGTGAGGATGTCATGGCCGGTACCACGCAGTGGCGGACCCCACATCAGAGGGACTTCAAAGTGCTCAGGCGAGGGGGCCCCGGCACCCCGTCAAGCCGGGCCTCTCGCTCTCCCCGGCCTCCCTGTGTCTGGGTGATGTCATTATTGAAGTCTTTGCCGTTGATATCCGAGCGGTAAGTTGCCATTGACAGGTTCATGGCTGCCGTGGCACACCCCGGAGGATCCTTGACTTTGAAGCTATTTGGCCTTAAACTGTGAATTATTCTTCGCAAGCTTTCGCTCTACCTACGGTGCTAATCCCCCCTCCCTCTCGGCCAGGGCTGGGCTGAACCAGCGCTGCGCACGCACACACACACACACCCCTGCGCACATACACACACCCCTGCGAGCCCTCACAAAGATGCCTCGCTAGCCCTTCACAGCTTCTAACGAAATGGGTCTGGCAGCCTAGAATAAAACAGGACCAAGCTAGCGTCCCCCCCTCTCCGACCTCCACCCTCCACCACCCCAGCCCGGCCCGGCGGGGAAGGGTTCAGGTACGTAGCGGTACCGGACCCCAGACGACCGCCGCCCTCCCAGCCATTCCTCAGCCTTCATCAGCACTTCGCAGACATCTGCGCGGTGCCGGCCCGCTTCGTGTGCCGCTGCAGTGGGAAGATAAACGACCGTGTCGGACCACGCCACGCCTGTGACCAACCGGGAGCACCGGGTACCAGCCACACTGGGGTGGGATTGGCTGGGCTTGCTTAAACAGCCAATCACGTGGCAGAAAGGGCAATTAGCGTGTCTTTTGGTATCTAAACTGGAAGACACAGGAGACACAGGGGTGACAACTGCTGGTACCGCTAGTTAGTAAACCATTGCAAAACAAACCAGACGACACTGGGAGAATACCTGGGCCTCTTCAGACATTAACGCTATCACAGACACTTTAAAAGGGAACGTTTCGGTCCAGAAAAACCCTGCTTCAAAAGTTCCACTAAAATGCACCGTGCTTCTGAACATGGACATCAACCGGCATTTGTGCCGACCCGCCGCCTGCTTCAATACTAATTTAATTTAAGCATCTTGAAATGGTGATGCAGAGAGACAAACAGCCCAACCACCAAGCTCACATTTCAGAAAACATGATTCACAGGATCCAATACGGCCTGTTCCTGTCGTAGCTATTTGAATTCCACATCCACTTTCAGCGGGGTGGAGCTCTTTAGGGACGCAATGACTCACAGATTACCACACACATGCTCCAAACACGGCATGCTCTGTCCAGCTCAGGCTGGAGGGGGAGAGAGAGAGAGGAGAGAGCGACCCGAGAGGGAACGAGAGGAACGAGAAGAAAGTGTGTGGAAAGACTGGGGAAAGGGATAGCAGTATTCCCCCAGTGCAGGGCTCTGGCAAAGGAACTGAGAGGTGTTTTTGGGCTTTTGTTGCATTGTGTAGGAGTCTAGCATGTGTGTGTATGTGTGTGTATGTCTCCCCGAGAGAGGCTATAAAAAGACAAACGAGGCAGAGAAGCCAGCGCTGAGCGACTGTTGGATGGTAAAGAACACCCACTCCACATCCAGCCACCAGCACCGGCCCGGAGGGCAAGGGCCCAGGGAGACCGGGCACACACAGACGTGTGCACACATGTGCTGTAACACACACAGACGTGCGCGCACGTGTCCTGTAACACACACAGGCGTGTGCGCACGTGTGCTGTAACACACACAGACGTGCGCGCACGTGTCCTGTAACACACACAGGCGTGTGCACACGTGTGCTGTAACACACACAAAGACGTTTGCGCCAATGTGCTGTAACACACAGATAGTTTCGTAGGCCTGCATACACACAAGTCATATTCACACGTCAACACAAACACGCAAACAGACGTTGGGCCGTTGGTGCCCAGCTGTCGTCAGCAACACTTAGAGATCAATAACAGCATCACCAATGCCAGTGTTTGGTATTATTAGGCTTTTGTTTTGTAGGGCCATTCTGGTGTAGAAGAGGTTAATGCAGCATAACAGACAGGGCCTATGACACAAACACCTTCTTGTTTAACTACACATTTTAAGAACCAAATTATATTCTCCTTATATTTTTCGTTAAACTTACATTAACCCCCAAACCAAATCCTGAATTTAAAACATAAAATTCTCTAACCCCCAACAACGAAGAGTCTTAAAAAAGAGGCGGCTAAATGTCTTCACTTGAGGAGATCCTCTTTTGGTTACTATTGTAGGACGTCTGGTAAAGTAATTACACCCACACACACACGCGCACAAACTAACCAACAAAAACAAGAAAGACACCCTTATACATATAGAAATATAAGCAGCATGTTATCAGCACAAACACACTCTCCTGACACCTCCCTGAAATACCCTAACGCTAACCCTAACCCTGAAATACCCTAACCCTAACCCTGAAATACCCTAACGCTAACCCTGAAATACCCTAACGCTAACCCTAACCCTGAAATACCCTAACCCTAACCCTAACGCTAACCCTGAAATACCCTAACCCTAACCCTAACCCTGAAATACCCTAACGCTAACCCTAACCCTGAAATACCCTAACCCTAACCCTGAAATACCCTAACGCTAACCCTAACCCTAAAATACCCTAACGCTAACCCTAACCCTGAAATACCCTAACGCTAACCCTAACCCTGAAATACCCTAACGCTAACCCTAACCCTGAAATACCCTAACGCTAACCCTAACCCGGCCATGAGGTAAGGTTTGGCCGTTCAACAAGGACAATACCCAGAACATTTCTGATGCAATACAAATCAAGATCAAATAAATGATCAAAACGCACTTTGACCCCTCTCTTCGCTCTCGGTCCCAGCAGGGTCAAGTCACCAGTCAAAACATGGGAACCAGATTTGACTGAAACAGATGAGAAGTCTCAGAGAAAGAGAGGCAGAAGAAAAAGATTAAAAAAAAAAGAAATGATGTGCCACATCCAATAGCGAATATTTATCCCTACAATGTGTGGTACAGCACTGCCTCTCCTCCTCTCTCTCCATGAATCTCTCTCACACTTCCTCCCCCACCTCCACCTCCATCTCTCCAACCCCTCTCTCCCATCCAAATCTCTCTCTCACACACTCCCTCCATCCATCCAACTCTCCTTCTCACACTCCCTTCTCCTCTACTCTCTCCCATCATCTGTTTCACCCTCCCCCCTCTCTCACTCTCTCCTCCCCTACCACCTCTCTCTCTCTCTCTCTCTTCCATGGGAATGTAATTCTCTGGCCCTCTGCCTGACCAAATGTGTTCCCCATGTGGATTTGCTCACCCACAGCCCCTCACCTCGTTCTCTGAGGAGAGAGACCAAGCCGTCCTGGGCAAGGTGGGAGAGAAAGGTGCATTTGGTTAAAAGGCTTTTTTATTCCAACATATGGTGTAGAGAGACGGACAGACAAACAGGGTAAAGGTGAACCGAGGCTCTGTGGATGACCCTGAACAAAGTGTGGGAGGTCTAGAGAAAAAGATCACCTCCCCTTTCATTACGCCTTTTGGAACATCCCAACTTTTTAGAGGGCAATTGGTGGGTATGGAGGAAATGTACCTGCAAAGTGAATTGTGAAATTATGGGTGTCCATGACCTGGCACTGCTTTCCCTTAGGCCCCGCCTCTCATTGTTCGGAGTTCCAAACAGTCATTAATTGGCCTATTAAACTGTAAATTCTGCCAATCAAAGTGGTGCAGCTAACAATCACCAATGCCAGTGGTTTTATTAGGCTTTTGTTGAGGGCCATTCTGGTGTAGAACGGGGCCAGGTTGTGGTGAGGCCTGCATGTTTCAGTACTGGCCAAAGAGCCAGGTTGTGGTGAGGCCTGCATGTTTCAGTACTGGCCAAAGAGCCAGGTTGTGGTGAGGCCTGCATGTTTCAGTACTGGCCAAAGAGCCAGGTTGTGGTGAGGCCTGCATGTTTCAGTACTGGCCAAAGAGCCAGGTCTTAAACAAAAACACACACGCATGCGTCATTACAGTGGGTGGGATATCGGCTAGTCCCTTTTCATACATCTGGTCCTCTTGGCAAAACGCTATGGGGCAGCCAATTACATCTTGTTGTTCTTTTTGACAGATAATGTTTTCAGTAATTATATAATTGCTGCTAGGCTCTAAACCTAACCCCTCCAAGCACATTCGGATGGAAATACAGCTAAGTTTTCTGGGACAGTTTTCAAAAGAACATATCATGGGAAAGAAGAGAACCAAATTGGTTGTTTATGTGTGTGTGTGCATGTGCGAGTGTGAATGTTATTCACGTTATGTTAGCAGCAGGTGTTTGGTCTGGCATTGATTTAACCAAAAAACATGGTGAAAGTATATGGACAGACCATTGAGAAAGAAAAGTGTCTAACGTATCGTAGCCCAGACATGTGCAAAGAGGCTACTTGTTCATCCTCCCTTCGCCCTACTCAGGTGCTGGGGGCATGGCTAGGCTCATTCTTCCACGCGTCTACTTCCTGAAGTCTTTAAGTTCCACGTTCAAGTTCCTGTTGTTCCAGAGAGTCTGGTTCCGACCCTGCATGGACACCACGTCAGCCCCCCGATCACCCAGAATGCCTAGCTGAGGGGCACCGGCCCAGCGCGTGTAGCCAGCTGCTTTACATTCTGGACTTACAGCTTTATTAAACCTACGTCGTCAACACGATTAATAACACAAATGCAAATATTAGGCCATATTAATGTAGTTTAACCCAATACGGCCAAGCTAAATCACAATCTGCTCTATCCGGCCCCTCCTTTTCTGATCACATTGAATGCACTCTGACTAGCTTGTTTGGCCAACTGGAGATTTACTTACAGAGACATTTTGTACGTTGTACATTTCGAGATACGAATGATGCTTTTTAAGCCATCTCCTTCGTAAGCACCTGCCCCTGAAGTAGGCCAGTTGTGGCTACTAGAGATCGCCTGCCTAACTCTCCATGTAGCCCAATTCACATTCAATCAACAGTGTTTTGAGGCTGGGGTGGAAACGTGGCCTCAAGTACACCCTCCACACGTTGACAGGGAATGCATTGGCTTCTGCATAGTTTCATGTCTGAAATGGCCACAGAGTTTGTGGAACGTGTCCGAGTCTAGATGAAGTGAAGGGATCCCTTGATTGGGTCATGCAGCTGCATACAGAGGCCTTTATGTTGTTATGCTATGAATCTACATCAGATAAGATCTAAAGAATATCCCAGATATATTTAAAGGGCTGGTTTTATGGTGTTTTCAAACAGTTTCCCTCTTTTTTTGCAATTATCTATTTAGTATTGATGAAATGCACGCACACAGACACACTAGACTCTACTGAAGCGCACGCACACACACACACACACACACACACACACACACCTAACATCCAAAGTCAGCTTATAATAATCAAGCTCATAATCAAGCTTATTGTCAAAATAAGGATAGGCCAAATTTTGGTGTGTGTGTATGTATATAGCTATGGATAAATAAGAGGCCACTACATAATTTTTCTTTCCTTTCCAAATAATTTGGTACGGAACGTTTTGAGTGAGGAACAGAAGGGTTCAACTTGCAGTGGTCTCTTACATTGAGCCATTCCGTTTTCTTTCACTTGTAGACTATGAAAAAACCGATGCACCTACATTGAGAAGACTGCTCTTCTTTGACCACCACGCATCGGAGCATGAGAACAGATGGAGAATGACTTTGATTAGTCTTGTTGAATTACAGAAAACACACCTAATCCGATTTAACCAAAGCCACCCTACAACCCATCTGTCTGTGCCGTGTGTCTGCCCGGGGAGACGGGCACAGAGCTCAGCTGAAATATGAAATGATGTCAATTGTCTGGAAGGAGCTTGTTTGCGGCCGCACAGCTTCGTCGGACATGAGCCTTAACCCAATAAAGATGTCCTTGTTATGCTGGGGAGGCCAGGGTGCCTTGGCCTAATTGTGGACCTCACCATGACCGCCGCTCCTGCATCAGGGGTCTGCCGGCTGGTTGGAGAGGACAGCGGAGGAGGCCATGTGGCATGGTGGAAGGCAGGCTCTCACACACACACACACACACACACACACACACACACAGACAGACAGACAGACAACGCGCAGGGCTCTGGGAAGCTGCTTCACGTCTGAATACGGTGGGAGGTAGGTTTCTCTCCTCATGCAGAGAAAACCACACATTTTCTTTGCGCGGGCTTGTTTCCTGTTGTCGCCGCTTCCGGCCCGTCTGTGGTCCCAGTAGGAGCCCATGTGTGGCAATGTGGTTAGGCCACACCCACTGCTGCACCCTCCTGGAGTGTCTACTCCTCCCCCTTCGTCCCCCTCCTTCTGCCCCTCTACCTCTCTATCACTCCCTTTTCTCCCCCCCATCTGTCTAACCTTCTCTCCTCTTAGCCCGGCTCCTCCTCTGTCGTTTCTCCCTCTCTCTGTCTTCCTCTCTGTTTAACTGTATCTGCGGGACGGAGCAACCGCCCCCTTGCCTGTTTCATGCTCTACAGATGAAAGGCATTAGCAGATGCATGGCAGGGGACACTAAGGAGGCGGGGGAGGAGGCGAGGGGGAAAAAAGGAAACCTTCCACGGTTCCAGCGACCTCAGCATTTTTCCGCAAATTTGCAATTAGTCTTAAGGGCCAGCGTAAATTAGGTCTCCTGACAAATGAGCTACCGAGACAGGACAAGAAGTTTCAATAAATCTGAGAGCACCAGCGTGGTTGCTCCTCTGGCAGTCGCTCCCTCAGCACCACAGCAACCCCACAGGACAGGATGGTGGGGGGGGGGGACACGGCAGCCAAGCCCCGATAGGAGCTACCCATGAGGGGGAGCCTGAGTCTCTGCATATCTGGCTCTTCCTTGGATTAGAACCACAGAAAAACACAGCAGTGGAGACCACTTTGTCTCTGAGGGGAGACCGAGTTGAAGGTGGTCTCATTTGGGTGGGTGAGGGGGGGCTTGGGTTGCATCTCACCACAGGTTAACAGTGCATTAGGAAGGGGCCTGCCCTGTTCCTCCATGTTACCTGATTTGATCTACAGCCCCTCGCAATGAAGACAATAACATTTCCAAAGACGTAAAACCTTGTTTCATATCCCACAGCATTGATATCGACGACGCATCAACTTACACATCTGCCATTGCAGGGAAAGGCCAGGAAGGGAAAAGCTCACAGACAAGCAGCCCGTGACAGCTAATGGTCTCCTAACAGTCTCCTAAAACTGCCTGGGCTGGGATCAGGTACCAAATGGATTCCTAGTTACTCTGCGCTTAATGCGATTGGACAAACTAACACGCCACAATAAAGTGCTGCTTAAAGGCACCAGAAATGTGTTTAAGGCCGAGGGCTGTGAGGACAAGGAGCGAAGCGAGGGAATGCAGGGACTCCAAGATAACATTAGGCCTCCATTTGTCTGCATTAGGCTACCTGAAGCCGGGCGGAAACTTCCAGAGCTTGATGGTGCTGTGAGAGTTCAATAATGTGGTGACAGTGGGGACTGCTTACCTGATTAGACCCAGATGTAACGTACAGTAGGAGACGCCAACCTGATTAAACAGGGAGCAGAGATGGAAAGTGGAAGGTATCAACCTCAAATTACACTGACGTATGGGATTGCTGAAGGTTCTGATGCAGTGATTCCCCCCCACACGATATGGCAGGGACCTGTTTTTCTAAATGATTCTACGTACCCAGAATACACTGTGGTGAGACTGCACATCAGCAGCCTGACATTTGACCTAAATCACAAACATTAACAGGCACAGAGCTGAATTACCCAAGTCAGTCATGAAAATGTCCCCATGCACTCGTGTGGACTTTGATCGTGTTACTTTAGGGCTGATGTAAAATGTCTGGATGTCCCAACCCTCCAGTTGGTTGGTGAAGTTAATGATGTGGACCCTTGTGTCAGGAAACCCTGCTGAGTGTTGAGTGGGAGAATGGAGGATGGATGATGGAGGGGCGGAAGGAGGGATGATGGAGGGATGGAGGGAGGGATGAGGCATGGGTGGAGAGAGGGAGGTTGGAGGAATGATGAAGGGAGGTTTTGAAGGAGGGAGGACGGAGGGAAGGATTATGTTGGAGGGATGGATTAGGGAGGGGTGGAGGGAGGGAGGTTGGAGGAATGATGGAGGGAGGGAAGGAAGGATGATGTTGGAGGGATGGATTAGGGAGGGGTGGAGGGAGGGAGGTTGGAGGAATGATGGAGGGAGGGAGAGATGGAGGGTGGGATAATGGAGGAATGATGGAGGGCGGGAAGGAAGGATGATGTTGGAGGGATGGAGGAGGGAGGGAGGGAAAATGTTGTAGGGAGGGATAGAGGGAGGGATGATGGAGGGAGAGATGGAGGGGTGATGAAGAGATGGACGATGGAGAGATATTTTTAGCACAAAAATATAAAGTTCCGGTTTCCTCGCCTAAATATGATAAATTGCAAAGAAATAACACAAATAAATACAGATATTGCGCCCGTTAATTATTGCTATGCACATAACAAAATAATAATGAAATATACAGTTTCAGCAAAAACTCTTTTATATTTTGCATGTGATACATTTGTTGAATTGTCGAGTAGCCTATATGACTTGTATTATGTTTGAATAATAGACAAATTAATTTGTTGAATGGTCATAGACATTTTTGGCACTGATCTTTTGTCTGACAACAAAACACTGTAACATACACCTATTTAGGAACAATCACAGATGGAGGAGGGCATAGCTTTCAAAATGGCAGTTTCATTTTAATTAAAACTCAAACGCCAATTGGCGTAGGCATATGGTCATTCTAGTGTTAAGAAGACAAAATGCCACAAGCCTCAACTAAAGTTATTAATTTCCACTTTGTCCATGGCCTCTGTCCCAATTAGGTCCCGCGGCTCAAGCCCACAGGGCACCTAACCCGATTACAGGACATGCTTATTAGTCTAAAGAACAGAGGAGAGGGAGGAACAAGGAGCGAGCGAGAGAGCCAGAATGAGCCGGAGACTTTGGCACAATGAGTAGACAATCTACTGGGCGATTTCCTGAAAACCAGCAGCACATGAGAAACATCTCTCTCCTCCTCCTCGGAGTTCATAAGGTGAAACTGCGCGGATGACTGACGTAGCACAACACCGACCGGGAAGGCAAGTATACCGGCCGCGGGCCACGTTCAGACAGCCACTGGGCAATTTGTCAGCGCAGAGCGTTCACTCCGCGGTTTCATCATTATCTTTCAAGACCTCCGAAAAACGCCGACCCATTTCATCAGCGACAAATTGAACCGCCGAACGGTATTGACGATGAGTAATCCCGGGCCTTGATGTTGCCTCCAAAGTTGCGCGAGGCTGTAGCGAACTTGTCCGGGGTCAAGTCGGTAGCCTCCGCACCTCACAGGCGGGGATAAAGCCAGCTACAGGGCAGCTACGTGGGTCCGTGCTCCATGGCGGTTCATCGTGACATGACTCACAGTCACTGACTCCACATAAAGCCGGCACCATCGACGATAAATCCCAAATGGCTCCCTATTCCCTACATCGTCCACTATTTGGACATGCTCTCATAAGGCTTTGTCGCCCACTGTATAGGGCAGGGGAGGGCAATCGTTTTTGCTCGGGGGCCACATCACGGATTTTGAAATGAAAAGGAGGGCAACATTGATTTTTGTAATTTGTTAATCCTAAATGATTTGCAGGCCAGAAAAGGGCAAAAGTAAAAACATACAGTACATATGTACAGTAGATCCCTTATAATGTGTATATAGTTTAAATTCTGACTCAGGTGTATAAGAATGGACTGGTGAGGTTGTTTTTTTAATTTTCCCCAAAACATTTTTATTACCTTCCGCGGGCCGGATAGAACAGCCTTGTGGGCCGCATTTGGCCCTCGGGCCGTAGTTTGCCCACCCCTGGTATAGGGGATGGTTGGCCATTTTGGCTGGGTTCCTCGTGAAGACCTTTAAGGAACCAATCGGGCTCCAATTAGACATAATTGCCCCAAGTCCATCACAGTTTGACGCTCTTAACTACAGGCTTCTCAGTTC
Organism: Novumbra hubbsi; assembly: GCA_016801125.1. Lineage (NCBI taxonomy): Eukaryota > Metazoa > Chordata > Actinopteri > Esociformes > Umbridae > Novumbra > Novumbra hubbsi. Next base: position 11,643 of record JACXGK010000598.1, read on the forward strand.
CTCCACCTGTTTTACAGGAGGATCAATTGTCTTCTTGGGTGGATCTGAGACGTGGTTCAAAGCCGACCCAGCTCTTGGGAGCGAGGGCAAACAAGGAAAATAACGACATCACAAAGTAACAATAGCAGCGGTAGCTCTCATACATGTGGTCCTGCGGGGATCACTCCCTAGTTGGCTGGTTCAACGCCAAAGGTTGTTGGTTTGATTCCTTGTGGAGTCGGCCATATGTGGAATGAATGCAAGCATGACTGTACGTCACTTGGGATACGAGGATTCACTGAATGATATTCACAGGTGTTATTATTCCACTTTCCAGGTCATTTTACACTACATTTAAAACGTGTGAGAGTACGGTCCACTGGCATTCACGACTCGACAGCTTTCGAATCCTTATTTCAACTACGAAAATGTCTACCTCAGATACATTTAATCCTGATGGCCTCCAAAAGTAGTTCAGATTAGTATGGTGTTAAAAACCTTTACATTTCCATTCACTTCTTCGCCACATAGCTGACTACAAAGTAACTACTTACGCTCCAAACAGCCATCAGAACAGGGTCTGGTCTTTTAAAGTTAAGTTACAGTGCTGTCATGTTCAATGAAGCAATATGCTGTGATGAGGGGAAAAAAGGTTTTCAGGCCAACTCAGCAGATGAAGACTCCTTAGATGGCGATTTCAATAGCCCTGAGTATCAAAACACAACGGTGTACAGCTGTTCCCTGGGGGGATGTTTTAATGACAGCCGCCCACCAACACGGTCTTCACCCCCTCTACATTTAGGGTTACCGCTCATGATCAGAGGCAAAAGCTGAGGAGGAACACAAACATTTAGTCCAGGGGAAAAACAAGGGAGAGATCTGACACAAAGACACCTGCCCACTCAGCACAACTCATTGTGGAGCTGTAGCCAGTGGCGCTAGGCTAGCCTGCTAGCTACAGGCTAATGCTAGCAAGTCCAAAGTCCAGCAGAATGATTAGCTAAAGGCCGTAAGCTAGCATGCTGGCTACAGGCTAATGACAAAATGCCAAAGCTAGGGGCACTAGTCCAGCCTGCTAGTTAAAGGCTAACACTAACTAGCCCAATGTCTGATAGGACGATTGGTTAGGTAGTGACAACGCTTGCATAGATGGTAGCACTGTAGAACTTAGAAGCACCAGACATGGATTTTAGATGACCTAATGCTGATGCTACACAATTAAAATTTCAACAGCCATTTTGTGTCTTCCTAGCAACTTTTTGTCAGCATGTGTATCTGATCAAAGTTTGCCTTTATGCATGTGAACAGAAGCTGATATCAGTGCTGCAGTAAGGTAACTACTGTTCTAAACAACACACTATAATATTAAAATGCCATACTCTTGTATTTTGCTATTACAACATCATACACTGTAATTGTGGTCTATTGAAAAAAACATGTACATTATCATTAAAATATTTCCATACAGCCCAGGTTAAACAGAATTATAGAAAACCTAGTGTATATTGGTATATTTACAGTATGTGCTACAGTTCTCCATGAATTAAAATGTTACCACTTATTTTAACACACATCTGAAGTTGACAAAAACAGTGAAAACATAAGAGACCATTTCAGTTCACAGAATGTGAGACATCACTACTTGCAGTATATTAGTCTTGATTTAGAGTTGGATTTTGAGAGAATGCAAAGATTACACATCCAGCTCAAGTGTGTATGGGTGTATGCGTGTTTTAGTGTACCGTATGTGTGTTTTAGTGTGCCGTATGTGTGTTTTAGTGTACCGTATGTGTGTTTTAGTGTACCGTATGTGTGTTTTAGTGTACCGTATGTGCGCTTACTCTTCTGTGTGTTGTCTGTGGTGTTCTGGCAGTACGCTGGAGGTAAATATTTCTCTTATCTGATTTTCCTGGCACATATAACACATCTTGCATATGCTGCAATTTATCATATCCAGTATTCAGCACAATAAACCTAATAAACCGATCTTGCTCATTTGATTATTTGCCTTTTTTACTTTCGTGAACAAATACATTTCAGAAATATCTGAGGTTGGATCGTTGGGGGGTGGTTACTTAAAATGTCCAAAAGAGGCAAGGAGTCCTAGTCCTGGATCATTCCAAATATGATTAAGCGAGGGTGAAATCCTAAAACCTGGTCCATCAGTGGGTTCTGCTCTCTGTATGCCATCACTTGCTGCTCAATGCATGCTCCCTCTCTCCCTCTCTCCCTCTCTCCCACTTTCTTCCTGTCACTTGTTCTCTTCCCCTCTTTCTCTCTGGCACATTCCTCCTCTCTCAGATCTGCTCTCTCCCTCTCTTTCTTGATTTCACCCCTCAGTCTCTCCTATTCTCTCAGTCTCTCTTTCTCTCTCACCGTCTCTTCCTTTCACACTTTTGCTATTCTCTCTTTCGCCTCGTCTTCCTCTACTTCTCTCTCCCCTTTCTCTTCATTATTTTATTCTCACCGCTCCCTCTGGCCTCCCCCTCTCTCTTCCTCCCCCTCTCAGGACAGGCCAAGTACTGACTCTGGCGTGTTGGAGCACATTTTCCAACCGGTTTATTAAAATATTTACCAACAGCTCTGTCGCCTCGCAGAAAATGAGGCACCATAATCAATAAACAGCAAAGTCCAATTATGCTAAAGTGAAAATTATAGATTTGGCCTGACGCTGAGGACACAAACACTCCTCTTGCGCTGCTTTGCACAAGCTACACCACAGATGAGAAACATAAGAGATTTGAATGTTTTGAGCCACACGCTATTTGGTGTTGCGGTGCGACTGCAGCGGAACGTATTCAGAATGGGCAGCTTTAGTGTTTGGCCATGTCGCTTTTGATGAGGGGCTATAAAAATAAATAAAACTAAGTAGCCATTATTTCATTATTTCAATCGAACCTGGCACTCACATGCACATAACCGAGAAGACTTGAGAATCATTCCAGTGTTCAAGTTTCAATTTCCATAAATTAATTGAGGTCAATAATGCCGCTTTAAAGAAAAGTCAAGAGTTAAAGGGGCCTCAGACTCGACCATATGTTTGCAATGACCCTTAATTTCAAGAAATGCGCGTTACACAATGCGCTGTGTTGGGGAGTCAAGCTAGGTGATTATTCATAGAGTGCGCCCTAAATGCCACCCCCATTCCCAGAATAGTGCACTGCAATCGGCCAGGGCCCATGGGGGAGGCGGTACACTATAAAGGCAACAGGGTGCCACGCGGGACGCAGACGTTCCATGTTAGAGAGAGAAAGGGAGAGGCGGCTCTGACTTTCTGACAGCCACACACTCTCTCCACGACCCTCTCTGGTGGTTCAATTTGTCTCGCAGCGAAAAGCCCTTCCGTTTTAAATATGAAGCAGGGCCTTCATTCCCACACAGGTCCCACCGAGGTGAACCAGCCCGCTTCCTGCCACCACAACAGCCAGATACAGCAGGGGTCTGCTGGGGTGAATGTCGGCAAGGTTAAACATTCCACTGATGGAGGGGAGGAGGAGGGGAGGAGAAGGGGAGGAGGAGGGGGAGGAGAGGGTCTGAGTCTCCGACCGTCAGAAAACAAGTCCCTCGTAGCGCTCGGCACATGCCGGAACCACCGGTGCACCGAGCTTCCCAACGAGGACAGCCAGGTGGTCACGGGGGGACGTACGGGGGCGATGCGTTGCGTGAAAGGCAAGAGATTGCCCCATTCCGGCAGGCCTCGGGGGCCTGGACGAACGGGCTTGATTGGAGACGCGGAAGGGGGCCCACGGAGAGGGGTGAGAGGGCGCTGGGCTTCCCTCTGGCCATCGGAGGAGTGTCAGTCCACTCCCGGGACACCGGGGGATCCAGACGGATGTTGATGGTCCACCTCGCTACAGGCTAGAAGTCCCCCCCGGGAGGGGCCGGGCAGAAAACACACAGGCCTGGAAGCCAGAGAAGGACCAACACACACACACACACACACACTTGGCGCACTTTGTTCTCGCGGACTCGTTTTCCTCAGAAACTCTCCCGCTTGTCATGGGACCGCCGTTCCCAGCCAGCTAAGGGTTAATATCATACAAGACCGCCGGCAGTGCTTCGCCACCGCAACCCGGGGAACCGGCGTTCAATATTTATAGTGAATCCGCGGCGTGCTCGGCTGCCGCTGTGAGGAGTTCAAAGGTGAACGGAGGAGATGAGCCACCAACGCGTTCCCGGCGAGGAGAACCAACGCTGTCAAACAGCAGCCTAGCGGACCATCATCTCATAACCAAAGGGTTACGTACAGCCAGGAGGATCCCCACCACTCTAGAGTCTGGCGTAATGCGAGGTCACGCCTTGAATACATTCATGTACCGGAGGAGGTGGGGAATGTATGGAGGGCCAAAGCTGATGGGAGTTGGGAGGGTATGTCAGATGTGTATTTTACCAGGGAAAGCGGAACCAGAGCACTTGACCGCGGCGAGGAGCCGTGTGTGGATAGACCTGGTGAGGCTCCTCTTTCCTGTCTCCGGGTTTCCTGAACGATTAACAGGCAGTGCAGTTAAGGGGATGTAACTTTTCTTACGAAAAAAAACCCCAATTTAATTCCAAATGTTTCTACTGATTTCCCCTTTCCTGGACTGTCCTGATGAAGTGTGGTATATTTGTACGGTTCAGTTTTTAACACTCACACACTGATATACCTCTCACTACAGGTGCTGGTCCAGTAGCCTAATCACCTGCTTGTTACATACCGCTACTGTTTCTGAAATGAATCTCCCCTTAAGGCCTTTGTACGGCGCTGATGAAGACATGGCGCCGAAACGTTTTGCTCTTTTCTGTTTTTTTTTTTTTCTTCCTTGCAGCTTTAAACTATTGTGCTCTTTCCAAGAATGGATTATATTAAAATCTTTGCATCTCGGCCTCGTTGGATCCGTTTTTGTTTTGAGTGCGTGTACCTTTCAACTCCTCCGCCGTTAGTCCCAGTATGGGTGCTAACCCTAATACAGGCTATAAGTGGCTCCAAATAACACTGAAATGGGGAACGGATGAGGCCCTTTTTGAGTAACAGCTGGTGGAAAAGAATCCCTGGAATCTCAGCCTGTTCAGTCGGGATGGAACCTTGGTCCCAAATGTACATTTTAGTGATTTAACTTATCCATAGCAACTGACATGGATATAGTATGTCCAAACATTTGAATCAGGTCTACCATTTGGTGACGTCACATCCAAACGGGCAATGTCCCCTTCACTGCCCTCTGACATTGATGTTAAGACCAGAGGTAAGGGTGCCCCTTAGTGATTTGCCCACTCCCCGCAGCGTCTGGTCTCCCATCCAAGGCCCGACCCTGCCAGCCGTGGGCTGTGCATCAATGTAGTCAGGCTCTGTAGCATCCATCACCCAATCAGGGCTGTGTATAAAGGTATCTTTAGGGCCTCCTTGACATTACCTTAAGTAATTCAAAACCGACCCTCATTGAAGACCCCCTTCAGGTGACTGCTTGTCATCCAGCCTGGCTCCTCCACCCCACTCCCCTCCACCCCACGTTATTGACTGGCTAATTTGGTCTCCTGCACCAGCGAGACTCTGCTGCAATGCCATGACAGCTTTATCTCTCAGACTGAGGTCGGTGACAGACATGTTCCGGCAAGCGTGTGTGTGTGTGAGTGTCTCATTCTCAGTTGCATTAGGCCGGGAGCAGAGCTGGGACACATCAACATCTTAATCAATACGCGAGAGTCAATTACTGAGGAAGCGCGT
>JACXGK010000598.1:17425-46627 GCA_016801125.1 Novumbra hubbsi
ACACACACACACACCCACACACACTCTTCTATAAAGCTAAGGAGATGAGGTTGATCAGTGGAGAGGAAGGATTTATGCCTGAAGCAACTGTAAACTGGACTACAGCAGAACCCTCCTATCTAAAAAGACAGCACTGGACTACAGCAGAACCCTCCTATCTAAACAGACAGCACTGGACTACAGCAGAACCCTCCTATCTAAACAAACAACACTGGACTACAGCAGAACCATCTTATCTAAACAGACAGCGCAGGACTACAGCAGAACCCTCCTATCTAAACAGACAGCACAGGACTACATCAGAACCCTCCCATCTAAACAGACAATAATGTACCAGAGCAGAACCCTCATTTCTAAACAGACAAAACAGTACCAGAGCAGAACCGTCATTTTTAAAAAGTCAGTACTAGACAAGAGCAGAACCCATATTTCGAAACAGACAATATGGGATCAGAGCAGAACCCACATTTCTAAACAGACAGTATCTTTACATGTGAACTATTTACTCAGAATAACATTGTGTTCTACATAATCCTCCAAATAATATCCCCTTAGTGAAAAGGCATTCATCACAGGATCACACCAAGTGATCAGACCAGTGTAATATTATTATACAATATATGAACTCATGTCAAACTGGACCAATTACCTGTGACTCTTTTAACTGAAGAATTTGAGAGAACTTAAAGCGTGACTATTGTCACAAATCGGTCAATCACAGCTAACACAACATCAGTCTATTTACAAGCCATAGTTGTTCCATATCAGTGTAGCCAGTTAACCCAGTAGCGTGTTGGAGGTGTGAAGTGAAGGGCCGTCGGCCCACCATAGCCCCCTACTAGTCATGTTATCTGCAGATGAACATCTGGTCTCTGAACCGTGGCTGCTGTGATTCAAGGAGAACAGAGAGAGCTTCCAGAGCTGCTCATCATGTCATCATCTCTGCTTTCCGACTGAAATGAAATTGAGCAACACACACACACACACATTCAGTACGGAGTGAAACATCACTGCAGAGATGTTGCCTTTCGGGTGTATTTTTCGGGGGGCTTTTTCATCCCCTCGGTTCTTGATGCTGTCTTTTTTCTCGTTTCTTTTTTTTTTTACATTTGCTGTCATATTTGCTTTCATTGAAGATTCCGTTTGGTATTTCTGCGCTTCTGTCTATATCCTGTCAGCGAGTCGTAAGGGCGCGTTCCCACAGAGAGAGTCCTGCACACTGTGGCCGTGCCAGACCCCCGTACACACCCTGCCAACTGTCAGGCCCCCTTATTTATTTACCCGCCTGAAAAATGTACCCCACCGACGAGCCACACAACAAAGGAGAAGACAAAAGAAGAGTGGAAGAGAGAGAGAGAGGTGAACAGCAGGGTGGTGGTGATAGGAGAACCAAACAAGTAAATCAATAGCCCAGAGATTTTGTTATAAGTATTTTTTCATTCTCTCTCTCTCTCTCTCTCTCTCCCCATCTCTCTTATTTCAGTCGGTCTCTCTCCTGGTTTTTTCTTCTTTATCTCGTAAGCTGCCAAACATCACCGGTGAAACTTGCGTTGAGGCAGCCCTTGCCAGAGGGTGAATCATAACAATATTGATTTGATTATGTAAAAGCTCTGAGGAACCTCAAGCCAGATGCAGAAATAACTCCTCACCTAAGTCCACCGGGGGGACGGTGCACCGGTTTGGAGAGAAGAGAAAGCCTTTATATTGTCCAGGATAAAAGCACCATTACTTTCCTCACAGCAAAAGGCTGAGCTGAGACATTTTGAGTTAACCAAAATACCATGCCTTTCCTGAGAACTACTTCATTAGCACGTTTACTGTATGCAGCCGGGGAGTGGACCTGGTCCGGCCGTTGTCCACTTTGGCTGATGCCGGGGTTGGTACCTGCTCCAGGCCAGGGTCAGCCGATGCCGGGCCCTGGGGGAGTTTCTCAAAGAGGAGAAGGACAGCACAAAAAAAAGGAGGGAGGGACGGAGAGAGGCACGGTGCGTTGCGCCCTCTCCTGGACCTCCTCTCTCCCGTCTCTCACATTGACGCTGCGTCTCCTGCCAGGCTGACGAGGAGCAGCACGGGATTCACACAGATAAAAACACACAGACCTCGTCTGTAGCAGAATCAGACCACTAGAAAAAATACTGGTACAATTCTCATTCCTACGGAATTTTAAAAGCCATTGAAGAAGAACGAATCAAAGAAGCTATTATCATTTCACTATAATGATTAGAAAAGATCTGAGGAAAAACTATCCATAAATAAACAAAAACCAATCTAGATTTCAGATCAACGTGGGGGACGCCAATAAAAAGCAGTTAGACAACCGGGGCAACACGTTTATTCCTCGTAAGTCAGAGATTTGGCAAGCTGGAGTTGCGTGGAGCTTTAAAGAAACAGATCTTTACCGAAACAGCCCAGGTAGGGATTAAGGCCTCTAATCACCCGTTGGAAGGCGCAAAGCCGGGTCGGACTTAACCGCTCGTGGGCAGGCACTAATTGGGCCACCTTTTTCAGCTAAGCATTATGGGAAAGCAGAGGAGCCACTGCCGTTCATCCGGGGCCCGGCCTTAACTGCCCTTAATTACGATTCCATCTCACTGAGCCCCGTCAAATGACTGGAACATTCCACCGGGCCCCGCTGCTCTCTTCGTTCCGCACAGACTCATTATCGCACCCCCGCGCGGTTATCTACTGTATAACGCTAATCAGATCCTAGGAATGATTGGCGGAGGTAGCCGGGCCTTTCAATAGGGGAGATATGGGGTTTCAGTTGCTCCGACCGTGTGATTAGCTAGCCGAGCCGCTTCTATTAAAGCGGCTGAAATAACAGATCTCATTAAGAGGCCATGGTTCCTTGACAGGTTTTTTCCACTTCATGCCTGTTTTGCTCCTCTGGACTTCCTGCTCATTTTAAGTGGGCACTTGGTGTTTGTACCCTAATGCAAAGCAGATAGGACTTGGATGACATAGCGAAGCCCTCTTCCCACTGTAGCGGCGCTAACACGCTGGGCAGAGGGAGAGACAGACACGGAGAGGTACACAGACGTGGAGAAACAAAGAGGTAGGAGAAAGAGAGGAAAGCAGTATTTGGCCAAAAATCACTAAGAATGAAATAAAAGAGCTATTAGGGGCACACAGGTCACTGGGAGCGTAATGGGGCCGTGCATGTTGACCAAGCGGAGGGGGTGGGGGCACTGTCAGCTGGGAGTGCCTGGATTCACCATACTCTAGCAATTCCCTCAGGCCAGTTGGGCGCCTGCAAGCTGAAGTCCTTGGTGTGTGAACTCACAGGCGAAACTGGGGGAAAGTGCGGAATGGCTTGGCAGAAATGGCAAACGTGTCACATCCTTCGACTTCCCTGCGCCCATAGAGTTTTCTGAAATGAGACGGAGTCGTCTGGGAAATTAAAGATTTGGTGGTTTATACGTACATCAAACAAAAAAACGTAAAAATAACTGTTAGGTTCTGGAAACATATCAAATACAGTGACCCCCTTTCATTTCATTGCCAAAGCCTTCCCATGCCAGCAGCAGAGCAAAGATATGAGCTCTCTCCTCCAGAAGGTTCTGGGGTTGAGTTCAAAAACCTGTAAACAAACACACTAAAGCCTCAGGACAAAAACACACAATCAAACGGAACAAACTAAATTACAATACAGTCAAAACAAAACCAGGAAAACTATTTGGAAAGGCAAACACAAGCGCAGAGAGCAGGGCTATCTTGCCCTGAATCAACAGTACACGTTATTGGGAACTATTTCATTATGGTCACTGATCACAATTGTAGCAAAACCCTGACAAAGTACAGGCTCAGTGAGCACAGTCTGGTCTTTGAGATGGAACGACAGGGGAAAGCTCCCTGTAGAGGAAATTCTGTGTGATCACAGCAATACAAGAACGACCAGTGTTCATACAAAATACTAAACAATTAGAGAACACCGCTTTTCTAAATTGAAAACTATGATTACAAGTAACAAAATGTTTTTACTAAATATATATATATAGATAAAGATAAATAAAACCTGCCAATTCTATGAGAAGAGAACAACTGGCTGGAATATCATGTTTTTTTGGACATGTTCATACATGTCAATTGTTAATAAAAAAAAAGTAATGTTAATAATAATTAATGATTTGGCATTATGATTTAAAACGCTGTGCCGATTTACGAAGTTCACAATAAAATGATGTAAAGCGAGAGACAGGGGTCAGAATGGCCTCATATCCAGACGTTTTTATGGCTTCAGGAGCGAATGAGAGACGAGAACTGACCTTTAATTATATGATAATAATACGGTATGTGCCACTGATATTTTGTAGGATTTTAATGCATTTAACCAACACAGAAATCAAGTGGAACCTTTATGTATTACTGTAAAAACACAAATTAAAGTCACCATCCATGCTGTTACATTGTTGTTCTGCAACAAAAAAAACGTAATCCGTTACACAGCCCCTTGTGCCTAAATAGTCTCTTGATTTTTGACACTCAGCCCTATATAAAATATCTGATTTCAAAACGTGAAATAGGTTTGTCGCTAATAATACGGTTTAATATCTCTTTCATTTGGCATTACTAGCAGTTAATGTGATTTAGTGTGAAGGAGTGCTTGGTTTCATACCTAACTTGAATCGACGACTTGGAGAACAAACATCAATTCCAGATGCACATAATGATATTACTGGGACTAATCAAAATTGATCCTGAACCAAGAGTCAAACAAATAAAAAGGTGACTTCCTGAACTAAAAGTATGCAGGGATTTGACCCTGGGAGCTTAGCACCACTTACAAACAAACCCAGTGACAAAGCATAGTAGTACCTAAAATTAAGAGAAAAACATGTAATATATGTTTTTTTAATTAAATAAATGCATACATAGATATCTAGCTCTATAAATATATATATATATATATATATATATATAAATAAATCCACACACACACATACATATATATATATATATATATATATATACATACAGTTACAGATGTATAGGTGTGTGTGTGTGTGTGTGTGTGAATATATACATTTATATCATTTTTAAAACAATTATATAATAAAAAAAATGTATACATGAAAAGGAACTGTCAGGTAGTCCCAAAACAGAGGCCCTGAAAAAAGACCCAATTATGCAGACTTCATTTTAGATTTTTGTCAAGTTTTAAATACTGACAGGTGATCAAACACACCCCTTACGTATTCTGTGGCAAACCCCCCCCCCCCCAACATGTACAACAGCAGTGCTTCCCTAAGCACCCTAACGATATTGAAGGTCTTAATTAGGTGCTACTTCTCCCCTCAACCCTCCTCTCCATAAGCCCTCTGTCTGAATGAAGATTATTCCTATTCATTCCAACAATCTCTTAATGATCACTCCCACCAACCGGCTGGATATAGAACCCAGCAAGTAACGGGCAAGTCGTATGCTTCTATATCAGCATATTCCACAATCAATTCGGCAATGGATTACCCTTGCGGCTGATTGCTTTAATAACTTTCAACATATCAATTAGCAAAATGTATGTGTGTGTGTGTATGCTGCAATGCTAATCGTGTACACACGGAGATGGTCAATTAATTACATTTTAACTATTGTGCTTTCCTCCATTATGGCCTTTGCATCATATTTCTTGATATGGTTCTCCTAATTGTAAGTTATTGTTAAAATATAGCGTGTAAATACTGGATAGTTTATGAATAAATAAGGGAGGGAAATTGGTTTAATCACCATGTCAGGCGAAGTTATTCTTCCTAACTGACACTGAGCATATTAGTTAGGTTCTTTGAGCGAATATAACTGTCTGAATCCGAAACTCAGTAAAAAAAACAGAGGCAGACGAAAGAACAGAAAGAGCAGGATGATGATCAATAAGACCCTCTCCCCCTCGCGCCCACCTTTCATACTCACATGCCGACTTCCATCCTGCACCTTTTGGCCCAGTGGTACCACAGATTACACCAAACCGTACATTCATTCAAACCAAATGTTCCTCGCTATCTTACTAAAGATAATCTGAAACCTGGCATGAATGCATAATTTCAGTGAACCACATGAAACGCGAATCTGCTTGCAATTAATGCCATTAATGCTACTTACCTGCTTTTTAGCACTCTGAAGTGTTTTCATTAAACTCTCATAGTATGAAAACCTTCCAGTGCACCATTAGGCTACTTTGAAGCGGTTAATTAAGTCAAGCATGGTTTCTGCACCATCATGAACTTACCATTCATTGTTATGGCTGGTTACTAGACATCCCACTGGTGTAAGGTTATTCTCTCTCACTCACACACACACACACACACACACACTTGATCATTCATCATTCTGGTTGACAGTAGCAACCATAGGAGTGTCATAAAAACTATATTTGTCATGACACACACTGATTTGTCAAGAGGCCATCATTCACAGTTCATACATCTCTCTCCCCCTCTCACAGTCCCCTTCTCTCTCTGTCTCTCCCTCATCTCTCTCTCTCTCTCCGTTGGTTAATGTCGTTTTAATGCCCACTGGAGCTAAATTACACCAGATACCATCCATCTCCACTGATCAGCACCTAGGTAGACAGACAGCCTGATCCAGGAGAGGGCCTGAGTTACACCAGTCGCGAGGGCTCCCCAGCCCAGTTAGTGGATTAAGATGTCCTCTCAGCGAGGGTAACAACACCAAGAACACTGTACAGTATTCCCTTTCTAGTGCACTTGTTTTGACAGAGGCCTAGATAAATTAGGGTGCCGTTTGGTCTTCGTTAACAGGGTTGTTTTTGCTAGTGGGCTTGGACTTTCAACAGCTTACTTGTGGTCTGTGGTCTAAGTGTACTCCTAATTTTCAGACAGATGTAATTGTCATAGTGCTGGCTGTATGCGGGTCTCTGTGTTGTGTTACCCCAGAATGCATTGCACGTGGCCCACCTCATTAACTGTTCCACGCAGACCACCAGGCACAGCCATTTCTCTGTATCAAATGATCTGTTAGTGTCGCCCAGCCAAGCATTCATCTTACTTCAGACCCTAAACAGAATGTCACGGCCGACGCGATTCATCTTCCCTGTGGTCTTCGTTGAGCAATAAACGTGGCTCTGAGGATGAAATACATTTTAGAGAAGCTGTGAATTGGTTGGACGAAAGCACTCCCGTTTTCAGTGGGAAGAATTGAGGCCCGCGTAAAAGATCCAGACCTCAGGGGAACAGACTCCCAGACAGACCCGCGTTAATGAAGCCAGACCACCATTAACAGGCGATACGTCCCTTCAGAAATGTATTCTGCTAAGTTTGGTAATTTTTGTCTAAACACAAAGAGAAAATATGCAGCATGAAAACAACTGTCCATTAATGATTAAAAAAAAAAAAAAAAAAAATTGAGGTTCAACGAAGGTACAACCAACCGTTTTCCCCCTCCGAAGCATTTCGAACGTTTTTGAAAAATTAAAACACTAAAAAGGGGAAAAAACAAGCAACACGAGCGTTTGAAGGCAAGCCTGTTCCCGTATAAAGAAAATAAAAGCACTGTACAAGTGGCCGTAAACCCACGATAACGACCTGGGGATGCCAAAGCGATATTTTCCCCCTCGTTTTAATTGCACTTTTATTCACCCTCACCGTTTCATTCTGTGGGGGGGGGGTCAAACTTCTCACAGCTGTGTGTGGAAGGGAAAGGGACAGCGTCCTGAGGCGCTTTGCAGGCCCCGGCGAAGGAGTCACCCTGCCAGCGCAACAGACTTGGATTCATTACGACGCTTTGGCTCCGCAAACATTGCCTTAAATGGCAAGGCCACGTTCTGGCAGGAGCCCCTCACGCCTTGTTTCAATTATAGGAGAATCAAACATTGCAGGTACATTATGTTATGTGTGCACAGCGTCTTTATTGAAAGGGGGGTGGGGGTGGGGGGGGTTTAAGAGGGAGGGAAGGTGGAGGGGGGGGCGAGGAGCCTTTGTGTTCCTCTGATCAAAAGCTAGCTTTGTTTCATTTGAGCAACTGTTGGGAACCCTACAAAATGGCAGTCTGGCATGAGGTGGCACAGTGATAATGTGAAATCTTTTTTTTCAGAAACAAAATGACAAAATGACCTATCATACGCCAATTTTTACGTGGGGGTTCCCGACTCGAATTCCGTGATGTATTAGGCCTGGTTAAAATGTCTGGAGATTAGGCTAGAGCGGTCCCCTGCCATATATGGGTTTCCTAACGGTACCTCTCGGCCTGGACAGCCACAATATCCCTGGACGGACAGGCTCTAAGGTCCTGCCGGGTCTTTTCTGCAGGGGGCGCCAACCCAATGCCAGACCCTGTACCATATTCACCGTGTCTCTTCCACAGTGCACAAACAGGCGGATCTTCAGTTCCCCTACTGAGTGAAGGGGGGGGCACCTGTTGACCCAAAATGGAGGTCAGAGTGGTATTGTAACACGAAGGAGTGTGTTCCGGTTCTCTCTGTACCGGCTGCCCCTTCCGGATCTCTCCCGGTTCTGATTCAAAACCTCTGCCTCCCTCCCCGCGTGAAAGTTGGGAAAGTTTATAGAGTGTCTTGTCAGCTCTCTAGCCACAGCACTTACACCCGTCCCCACCCAGGATCAGGCATCCAAAATCAATACAATATTTGTCTTCCGATAAATAATGTAAAGCTGAAAAGGGTCCAGATGCGAGCATGGACAGTCGGCCGCAATTAGAGCGTGTGGCGTGGCCCGGACGACGGGGATAACGAATGACTGTCACGCGTGGAGATCAGCACAAAATGGAGACATGGAGGAGACCACTTTGTCACACGGAGGCCGCAGGGCCTAGGGGTTGGAACCGGGAAATGGCTTATAATGGAAAAAGGTTACTTCCAGAGCAGACACACACACACTGTATCTGCTGCTACAAGCACTTTCTCCGGGCTGATGGGCCGAACGGTTTCGCTCCCCTCTTTATCTAAGCCTTTAATATCCTCTGGGCAGGAGATGGCTACAGAGCTACGCTGAGGTCAGGCCAAAGGGGCTGGACAGAACGCCATATTGATCCGAGCCCCCTTTCCGAGGACGCGATGGAGGCAGCAACAAAACTGCAACAAGAACAGCGAGAGGGTGGAGGGGGGAAGACCTGGGAAAGGGAGACGGGTGACAGTAACTGTCGTGTCAGGGACCTGTATTTGACAACTACCACTTGTCTCCTGCGTGACTTAGGAATAATCCCCCGGAGAGTATTTTAGAAGCGCACATCATGTCAGCAGATGCTTGGGCGGGAGACTGAAGGGTGGTGCCACACAGGAAACGGCACCACGACGACGGTTGCTTGGTAAACAAGAGCCTGGAATGCACGGAGAGTTCAAGAAAGACGGTGGGTTGGTGGCCCGGTGAGAATGTCACCGCAGAGTATCCCAGTGATGGAGAGGACTCTGGGAAACATTTATATCCTCGAATCCACTTTATCGACCAAGCCCCTGTCAGGGCTGGCGGGGGGGGGGACGCAGGGTGGGTTGAGGGGGCGAACCCCCCCCCCACCAACACCTTGGCTGGCTGTTAACGTTGCCTGCTGGAGAAGAGGAGCCTTCCGTGGAGTGTGTGACCCCTTTATGATGATTGTTTTATCAGCGTTCCTGTCCATCTCCCCCCGGGGACGTCTCCCAGCTCCGGGGAGGAGAGAGGAGGATGACCCTCCTTTTCTGAAAGCAAAGTGTTCGGTATTGATCAGCAGGGAATGTGCAAGGCTGATGACACAGGTTAATTTACTGGACACCGGGAAGGTTCATTGTTTCCTGTCACTCGCAAACTCATCCCTGTGACGTTTCCACACACACACCCCTCCCACACACACACACACACACACACACACAGCATGCTGCATGAATACAGAAGGAAAAAGGGAGAAATAGAGGGACAAAGAGAGAGACGAGAAATGCCGACCGAAGGGGAAACCCGTAAACCCAGCACTTAGCCACAGGTACAAGCAGAACTAAGTAGTGTCACACGAGACAATCAAAGCATCCATTAGTTACGTCACCGGGGTTTACTGTAAATAAGGAACATCCATCCCGGAATACTTTGAAACAGGCGTGTACTGCAGGTAGCTGATCATATAATCATCAACAACAATCTTCTGAATTAGAAAGCAGAGAGTTCGGGGATCATTGAAATATCCAAATAATGAATAAATGCCCTTAATAAAAAATTACTTATCTGTAACGGAATGTCATGCCCTCAATCAAAGTAGCAGTGGACAAACCAGGGCTCAATAACAGGCCTCATTGGGAACCAAAACACCATCAATACTAAGTACATAACCAATGTTCTCACAGTCCAAAATGGCATGGGTATACGTCTGAGGTGAAAGGTCAATTCCGTTACATCTAAAAGGTCAGAGCCTTTGTGAGGCTCAATTATCCGACGTATCGGGGGCACGGCCTAACAAGCTCCAACCAGGCACCCCGATATTGTCATCTGTCACTTGCTTTGTGTCAGTAGAATCATGTGACCAGTGGTTCTGTGGAAGTTAGTTAACTGCTCTGTGTGTGGTGGTTTGATCCTATCAGAACCAAACATGCAGGGAAAATAAATTGACCACATTAGGATAGAATCAGGTGGCGTTTCTCATTTGAATTTTCTTTTTTTGTTTAGACCAAAATTCTTTATTGTAGATTGAGATCATGAGCTATATTACACTGCCCCGGGTAATATTTTCCGTAGATGCAAATTCCCAATTCAAATTCAAATCCTCCAAACTCTATTTCTATAAACAAAATAAACATCGATATTTAACAGAAATCGGGTGTGTCAGGTTGGAATTACATACATTTGACATTTTCGTATGTAGATTTATTTATTTTGCCCGTTTCATGGCAGATTGGGGCTCTGCGGGCGGCAAAAAGCCCGGAAGGTTCCCGGGTAATAAATCTGAGGTGTCACCCATCTCTCTCCCTCTCCTCCCCTTTCCCCAACATCTCAAAGTAGCTACGCCACTTCTGATTAGCGGGGCCCTCCCCTCCCAGAAACCCAACAGATAGGAACAAACTGATTACTGCCCATCTTCAGGGGATTGAAGACACTGAACAGGAGGATTAAATTAATATATTAACAGAAGCACTCACCTGCACCTCACTATCAATTCCCTGTTTTGGGGGGGGGGGTGGACGAGAGGGGTGAGTGTGGGGCATATGTTACCATATGATGGAGGGCAAAATAAATAAATAACGGATACCTCGTTTCCAGAGGCGCGGTATCTGTCATGTGTGATAGGTGAAGAGGAGACGGGGCGGCTTTGAAGTTTTTCTACATAAAAGGCACAAATAAACGCAAACGTACCCTTCCAGCTACTCACATGGAATTAGGACCCGTTCGAGGGAAGTGGATGGAGGTTGGCCTCTACACAACAGCCACCTCCAATCACTCTGACGGCGGGGAAGACAATCTCTCCGCTCTGCCGAGATCCTTGTTACGGAATTAAGGGCGAAAGGAAGGCATTTAAACTGCCTCAGCTGTTTTTCGCTCGTTTTCTTTTTTTATTCGTTTTTTTTTTTTTTACCCAGTTTGTTCTTTTACACAATTTCCAACGCTAAAAACAAAACAACGAAACTGCCAAAGAGAAAGACGGGGGGAAAGTTTTGCCACCGAATCAATACGACGGAACAGGAGAAGTTCGGGCTCGCTCAGAAAAAGTAGGGATGAAGTCAACTGACTGGCTGTGCGATTTTCTCCCCTGTGGTAAAAGGAGACAAGAAAGAATAACAGTATGATCCTATATGGATCAATTACAAAGGCAACCCTGTACATGAACTGCCTGTGCTCAGGGTAAAGAATCACAGCGTTGGAAGACTTGGAGAGAGGGAGGGAGGGAGGGAGAGAAGGAGAGAGGGAGAGAAGGGGGCTCCTTTGACCACACATGATTATTTCAAGCGCTGCTCCTCCAAAAATGAGCTCTAACTGCCAAGGAGATGAAGGGGATTTGGAAATTCAAAAAGAAATAGATATTTAAAAAATGAATGGTGAAAGGAAAGGATTTGCCTTTCTTGTTCCTACAACACGCAAGCAGAGCCGAGCAGGACTCGCATAAAGAGTTCATAAGACCAATCGCTTTTGGGATGAAGTGAGACACAAAAAATGGTGAGGTAAAAAAAAGAAAAATATGAAAAAGAATAAGGGTGAATATTTAATAGTTGGCGGCGGTCTCTCAACAAACAAATCAATATGGTGATGAAGAACGTGGGGTGCAGAGAGGACTAACCGTAGTGGCATTTAGGGGCGCAATGCAGCCCTAACCCTCCCAGTACAGGTCCGTCCTGACATTTGTGAAGGTTAGGGGATTGTAACTGTCTGTCTGTGTCAATCACTCGGCTCAAAGGTCACCACCAGTCTATTTTTCATTAATTATACCCTCAAATGTCTCCAAGATGCAGTGTGTAACTAACTCCCTCCCCGGGGAGAAGGTCCGCGGCTCTGAAGGTCTCACAAGCTAATGGAGGGCGGATCCCGCGGATCACATCGCCAATCTATAGCGAGTCGTGACCATCGCATGACTGTGGAATCCTCAAACAGGGAAATGTCTCCATGGCACCGCCTGACCGAGGTAGCCGCGGTAGCCTTCACTTTGCCAAGGTAGCAACTAGGACAAGGTCATTGTCTTTTTGTCCAACAACCCCAATGCTGACCTGTGAACCGTTCCATAACACCAAACGCTTTGCTTGTTATCCCACGAAACAACACCTCAAACAACAACGCCGGTCTTCCGCTCCAGAGACACGATTAAATCTCTCACACACTCACACACACACACACACACACACACGACCCAAGCCGGAGTGGAACAATGGCGTGTCAGTGCACTCAGAGGTCCGTGAGCAGGATGCTGTGACTGACCCTCCCTCTGGATGTACAGCAGTGGACTCTTCTGAGGTCCATGAAATAGTAATAACATCCCACTTCCGTCTCCCAGCGACGGGGGGGGGGGCTTCCATTGTCGCCGTCCCCTTTAAAATCCCCACGACTCTAATGGGCGAGACAATAGGGCCTGGCCTAAAAAGGATTCCACATGAAAATTTTATCAGCAGCTTTTCGTCTCCATTCTCTGCGACGGTGCGTTCCAACCACCACAGGGAAAAGGTAGCAGCACTCACGACCCGTCTCCCCAGAACCTCCTTACTCCTTCTGCTCCCCATCCACCTCTCGTCCTGCTGACCGTCCCCCCCCCCCAGGTGTGCCGCTCCACAACTCCCGCCAGCCAGCAGCCGCACGGGGAACGGCCCCGGAAAATGTTGAGGGCAAATTGGATTAACACCGCAAGGCCCCGTGACGGGGCACTTAACAAACAGAGATGCACTTAAGGGAACTCACAGAATGATTTGTGACTGAACAAAGACAAGGAGGGAGAGAGGGAGAGGAGCCTGAGTGAAGACCACAGTGTAATGTGTCCTTTACCGGAAGAGCAATCTCCAGCAGGCCCCAAGGTAGCATCCTGGAAGAGGCGTGAACTCCCAAGTGTCTGGGCCCAGGCTGCAGCAAAACACGGTGTCGTGAGGGGCTCCAGTCCCCCTGATGCCCTCCGTTTCCGCGTCCAGTGGGCAAGAGCTCTTATGTGGTCGCCGACAACATGGCTTCCGAAATTAAACTCAGAAAGGCTGGACTGTAAAGCGACCGGTGTTATTATTATGAAACCGACGTTGAGACGAAACGCTATTACCCATTTCATTGAAATGTCCCACCCCCAGATACACACACACAAATTCACAGGTTAACACATACACATGTACAATGTGCCTGCCCCCCACCCCGATGTCTCCATGAGAAAACGCTTTGCAGCGGGACAGTTATTCGGCGGTCGGCTCCTTCACTTTGTCACAGCAAACGCGTTAGACGACTCATCCACTCAAATGAACTGCTGGCTGGGATGTAGGGACAGAGGGCTGCGTAGTGCCCTACTGTTGATAGGGCTCTGGTCTAAAGTAGGGCACAATAAAGGCAGCAGGGGGCTGGATCCTACGCATGTGCAGAAAGACATGGCCTTCCATAATGCGCATACCCTTCAATGTGAAATAAAGTTTTGCTGTGTCTCCAAGTACAGTGAGAATGTTATACGTTATTCTGCCATCATCCAGCTTGAACGATTCGGCAGTGGGTCAGTGATGGTCTGGGGAGGCATATCCTTGGAGGGTTGCACAGACCTCCACGTGCTAGCCAACGATACCGGGATAAAATCCTCAGACCCATCGTCAGATCATCGTGATCGTGCAGCACATTGACCTGCCTCATGAGGCCAGTGTGTAGGCAGTTCCGGGATGACAAAGGCATTGATGTCCCTAACTGGCCCTCACGTTCCCCAAAACTGAATCCAATTGAGAACCTCTGGGATGTTATTTATCCGTGCATCTGACGCCACCAAGTAGCACCACAGACTGTCCTGGAGCTCACTGATGCCCTGATCCAGGTCTGGGAGGAGATCCCCCAGGACACCATCCGCCATCTCATCAGAAGCATGCCCAGATGTTGTCAGGAGAACATACAGGCCCATGGGGGCCTTAAACAGTACTGACTCACATTAGGTCACATTTTTGCAAGTTGGAACAGCCTGTGAATTCAACTGTTTACTTTGATTTCGATTGACTGCTGTTACGTCGTTTTGTTCCCAACTAATTACACAATGTGCTTGATCTTGAATATGTTTCGTTCATTGAGACCCGATGTGTGATTTAAGGGTTCCCTTCAATCTTTGGAGCCGTGTACATTGGCATGAAAACTCTGTTGTCTTACTAAGAGGGAGGTCTGACCCCAATAAACCTTGAAGAAATCCACATATTACACAGCTGTGCCTGCTGCAACAGAGATTTCAGGGGAGAAGTAGCTCATTATTAACCTGTGTGTGTGTGTGTACACATCTACCTGTGTGTCATACGTTTTGATTGGGTTTTTATTTTAATTAAAAAATATATTAAATCAAGTTTTAAAATTGTTCACCCACACTCCCTTGATCAGGAACACATAAGAACAGCCGGAAGGTCAAAAAGTAATGAAAAGGTTTCTCAATGTATAAAAAGTTTGTTTCCAAGAGGGACAAATGATCCCACAGCCAAGGCTTCGGGCTTCGTTAATGACTTATAATGTATACATATTTCATAATTAGCAAGATGGTTTTCAGAACCACTTACTTGCCCTCTGTGCAATTTTAGCTGCTCATTTATTGCCATCCTACACAGTATTCCTTAAGGAATAAAACCTCCAAATAAACATAGTTATGATGATGCCTGATACATATATTTTTACAATTCCAGTCAAGTTTTAACCCACTGACTCATTGAGGGGCATGTCTTTATTTTTTTGACTTTCCACATTGTAGAATAATGGTGCAGACATAAACAATATAGGGAAAAAAACATTACGAAATTGTGTAGTAACAATAAACGTTTTTAAAAGATCCATATACATATTGTAGATTCCTCCAAGAAGCCTTGAAAGCTTTGTGCACTCACGCTATTCTCTCAACCAGCGTCATGAAATAGTCACCTGGTATCAAATGCGACAGCAACTGTCATGAACGAGTTCCCAACTATACTTAAGCCTTTCTTCCACTCCGTGGTTCCACTCATCCCAAACCATCTCAACTGGATTGAGGTTGGGTGATTGAGGGGGCCATGTCCCCTGATTCAGAAGCATGCCACTTATCAGACCTAAGGATTTATAAGATTAAAGGACAGATTTCCACAGGTCTAATGTCCATTTCTTGTGTTCCTTGGCCCAAACAAGTCTCTTCATATAGGTGTCTTCAGCAGTGGTTTCTTTGTAAGCAATCAACCATGAAGGCCTAATTCACATGGTCTCCTGTATGTTGAGAAGTGTCACTTGAATTCTATGAAGCATTTATTTGGCTGCTTTAATGTGAGCTGCAGCTAATTGCCCATTTCTGAGGCTGGAAACTCTAGTGAATTTAAGTTTTTCTTTACGTTCTTCAAACTTTCTCTTTGCTTATTTGAGCTGTTCTTGCCATAATAAGGACTCCTACAGTATAGACATAATGGTGGTGTGTGTTATTTTATCATTTATTTTGAAGACTTCACTAATAATCTACAATGTAAAAAATTAAAAAAGGAAGACAAACCCTTGAATGAAAATGGGTGTCTAAACATTTGACTGGTACTTTATCTGGTGACGTTTCACAGGGGCAACAATTTTTTTTACCATTGATTACCTCTGATGTGCCCTTTTAATTGTTTCTCCAAGGTCCCTACGGACAAACAGACGAAGGTGAGATTCCATCTTATTGATCTCACGCTAATTAAAGAGGGGCAATTAATCACAGGGGTATCACGCTTGACAGGTCACAAACAATGACATTACAGTAGGAAAACGTTCTAGCCAATTGATCCAATGTAACCGGACCAAGTCCAAATAAGGGAGAAACAGAACGTCTGTATTTCCCCCCAACGCAGAGTGGAAAACAAGGTCCACTCTGCGGGGGGGGGGGGGGGGGGGGGGGGGGGGGGGGGGGGGGGGGGGGGGGGGGGGGGGGGGGGGGGGGGGGGGGGGGGGGGGGGGGGGGGGGGGGGGGGGCAGACATGGTAGGATGTCAAGACAGGTGACACACCACACTTAATAGGCCTGGGCTCTGAGGCTCGCACCAGGAGTAGTAGTTATTCCGTGGGGGGAGGAGGAGGCACACAGACAGTTCCATGGGAATGGGTTTATGGAAATGGGCTTAGCGTGAGCGCAGAGAACGTTCCTCTGATAGGGGATCTATGAGGCACTGACACATGGCCGACCAGTGTTACATGAGAGGGGGTCACCGTGCGCCCTAATCACGGCTGTGACATGACATGCTGTAGGTCGGCCCCTCCGTGTTAAATATTTATGTCCGCTCTGACTGCCGCGCCACTGCCCGCTAGCTGCTGCTGTCTCGATGGCTGTCTGAAGATTTGACACGTCTCTCTCTCTCACACACACACACACACACACACCATTTGGCTTTATGCGTCCAATGCCGACTATTACAATTCCAAAAGGAAAAAAAGCAATGTTCCTGGTTGTGATGATAAAAGCAGAGTGGTAGAGCTTCCATACCACGTATGTTACATACATGTCAGCACGGACACATCTAGTGAACTCCCAGTCAAACACGTGGTCCACCAGAGAGAGATCCACGGAGCAGCCGGGGAGCCTGCAGCCGGGTAGCCTGCAGCCGGGGAGCCTGCAGCCGGGGAGCCTGCAGCCGGGGAGCCTGCAGCCGGGGAGCCTGCAGCCGGGGAGCCTGCAGCCGGGGAGCCTGCAGCCGGGGAGCCTGCAGCCGGGGAGCCTGCAGTGGCAGAGCGACCGGAACAGTCCATCTGGACACGCCTGCAGCCTCACATCCACCCAATGGAACAAGACAGACCGCCTTGTACGCTAACCAGGGTCAGGGGAGTCTCGCATCTGATTTGGGGGGGTAATCATTATCACACCACCCACAATCCCCACCACCACACACCTTTGACGAGGGACTACCCCCGATGATGGGTGTCAAAGATATTGTAATGACAGAATAAGTTTCAGACTGGCGTGCAACCCCACCCCCCCAACCCCCACCCCTTACTAACCGCAGGAGTGGCCCTTTCCACAACCCCCACCAACACCGCCAGTGTTCAAGAGGGTTAAGAAGATAAATCAGTGTCAATATCTGTTCCCCGTTTCCCTCTGAAGCCGGTAACGGTACCGGACTGCCCTACCAAGCCCAACAGAACACCGCTTAGTTCAGTCGCCCCGAGCTCTGAACACCCACCCACCCTGTCAAAGAGAGAAAAGGCAGGGGGGGGGGATTCGTCTCGTGGCCGTGTCCTGAGACGGAAGAACGCCCTCCTTTCCAGATACCTCGGCTCCAGCTCCGCCCTGCTTGACCTATTCTTTGATATTTGACCAGTCGGCTTGCTAGACACTTGCTCTTTCCAGCTGAAATGTCACTGGGGCATCTTGTCAGCTCTCAGACACCTCGGCCTGACAAGCGCTTTTTACTTTAGTGTGCTACAAGGCAGAAAACACAGGGCCTAGGCCTTGACGCGTGGCCCGCAGAAGACTGTCAGACGTGGTAGTCACGCCACTGACTTCCTGCAGACAGAGGAGAGGGGCCGGACCGGCGAGCCCCGCGGCACCAGGACACTGGCTAATAGTTAGTCAGGATGAGCCCCAACACGGATGCATGCTGGCGGGTTGAATCTGATTCCATTGTGAGCAATTTAAGGCAACACTTCAGACAACTTGTGGGGACGAATTCTATAACACAGGTTAAGCCGAGGCTAGGAATGTTTTTTTGTTGATTATTTTGTCTGTGTCTGTGAAATTGGCCCTTGGTGTTGTCTGGCTGACCCTCGGAAGTAAATCATTGCGGTCTGTTCAGTTTTTGCCCATTTAAAATTGTTCACACATATTGAAACTGAGTGGATCCTTTCAATGAATTTAGTAGCAAAAACAGGAATTCAAAGTAGCTTCTGAAGTTTTCCTAATTGAATTTTCTCAATGCCGGAAAATTCCCGACGACTTCCTCTCGTGAAAAGAGTCCGTTGTGGAGATAAGACGTTCTCATCAGACCGAAATGTGGCACAGTTGTGACAGGCTTCCGCTGGCGCTGTTAGCGCCTCTTCAGAACGTTGAGATGTGCAGAGAGGTGCCAGGGGGGACCCCGTGTCTGACCAGTAGTGACACTGGACAGCGCGCCCCGTTTTCGGATGGGCGGAAGGAGGAGGCAGCAGTCACATCATTTCTGGCTCACGCGGGCGGCAACCCGCTCAAAGTTTGCAACTAAATGCTTGTCTTCAGTCGAGCTGACAAGGGAGAAGTGGGGAGCTCGGCGAACCGTGGCAGGGCCTGCCACGAAATGACAGGAATCATTGGCATACATTCCAAACAGCCTGGCGCTACCCTATTAAAGTGCCACGTCCCCGCTTTAAAACAGACAAGGAGGAATCAGCTTTGATAGATAGAGACTAAAATGGCTTATTGATTTCCCCCCCAACCCTCACGCCTCCCTTCCCTTTGTTAGGAACTTTGGGGAAAATTAGGACCTTTTACTGAAGAATTACCGACAGCTATCTGTTCTTTAAGCAATTAAGAGAAATGCAGCTCAATTTTTAAACAGCAATATTTTTGTTTCATCAGTCAGTGTTGACGAGGAGAATGATAAGATGAGAATTAGAGGTTGAAATAGATAAGGCATCTTAACTGACGGCATTTAACTAGATATGGACTGCAATAAATCAGGTGCATTTTACAAAAAAAAAAGAAATATATATATATATATATATATATATAAACACACACACTATATATAAATATATACATCCTGAACTTTTTAATAAATTTAATATGCAGTTTAGATTTTTTTTTTACAATATTAGGCTAAATACAGTACATGAATGAAAAATAATTACATTATTCCATTTTGTTTCAACTTGAGGATCTTCCCTCTTAAAAATATGTACTGATAGCGTTTTAAGTGTAATCATTAGAGTTCAAGGTGTGTGGTAATGGGGCTTTAAGCAGTTTAGAGACTCTGAACCAGAACAGGAGAACCGGTTAAAGAAGAAATGCAGACAGGAAGCATCTTGACCATCAGAGAAATGCTGCCGGAATTGGATTTCCACAGCTTTAGGAGATCAGATTAACTTGTGAGACAGCGTTGCCGTGAAGATAAAAACTTTATGAATGACTTATGAGGTTCAAAGGAGAACTCACTCCCCTTAGGTGCAAAATTATCTAATACAGTAGACTGCCTAGGCATAAGACTACAGTCCAGCTTGTTCATTGAGTCATGAACTACTACTACTACTACTACCACTGTTAACAGATCATTTCCTTAAGCATCATTGGAACACAGCAAGTGTTTGATTCAAAGCGGTGCATTCGCTTTGTCAATACCGCATTGCTAGCAGTTGTAATCACGGTAACAAAACTGTGTCTCGTAGCACTTGAGGCCCGTTCTTGACTCAGTGTCAAAGGGCCCATGTCTTAAGGGTTAAGGCTTCTCACAGACATATCCTCATACTTAAGTGCTTCCCCTCATGATCCACATCATTTCCCCCTAAATTAACAAATTGCCCTGACTTAACCTCTCTGGTAAAATAGAAAATGTGGAGGAACTCTATGAGGACTGGCCTTCCCAATCAGATGAATCAGGCTAATATATTAGCAGCGCCCCTGCCTGGACAACGTCCTAACAACCTTGTCAAATGCTCTGAGCGGCGGGGAGAATGGAGCCCGCGTTCTGGCCCATCAGTTTCATAAGGCCTCCATTATGGGCCAGTTGTGTATGTAGAGGTGCCCATCGAAAACCGGTTGGATATGGGATATGACTGCTGCCTTGGTCCATAACCAACTGCTAATATCACAGCGCCAGTCATACCAAGGCACTGTGAAGCCCTTCCGTAACGTCCCAATTCACACCTCCTCATCCATCATTCTATCCCGGCTAATTAGGGTCCATTTTGTCGTATGAGACAAGAGGAGGCGCTGCCGAATATCACCTCCTCCCGCCGTGCTCCTGAAAGGGTCTGCCTGAAGGATACAAAAGCGATTGTCTCATTTCCCTCTGACAACGGTGACGCAGATTGGATGTGAGCTTTAGGAAGATAAATGGGCAGTGTCCCCGCTGGGCCAGGCGTTCTGACACTACTGGTCCCTCCACCCCAGGGAATGTCACTTAGAGGGAACGTTAGGGGTGTGGTTTAGCTTGATTAGTGGTTTAGCTGAGCATTACAGGGTGGAGTATTTTGAAATCAAACAGGGATTATTAGAAATCTGGCCTAATAATAAAACTCATTGTTCTAAAAAGCTTTAAACTTTTCCCTGTTTTCCAATAGTTATAATTCCTATATAATGAATTGGATGCAGCACATAATATTTAAAAACAAACAAACATGAAAAAGAGTACATTAACAAAATCCGTAAGCAATTTAGTTTCACTAAACACTAAATAACAAGCAGAAACCCACATGTATGTAAACACAAACTCGCGCAAATGAGCCACTTCCAAAACTGACCCCTTTACAAGTCCTAGTGTACGAGACACACGCCCTAGTTGTATCCCCCATTGTAAGCATAGGTGGTGGGGCATTTCACAGTGCCGTATGGTGTGTATCTGGTCGTGCTTCTGACTCGAAGGGAGAGGGAATGCGTGTGTGTGTGTGTGTGTGCTGGGTCTGGGGGGGGGGCTCCCTGGCTAACAGCCCCGGCGGCCCTACGGCAGGCCTGGTGACAGCGCTCCGTCTCTCAGTCACACTCGACTGGGTCCCGCTGACACTCAGCTGTCAAGCCGGCGGCCTTCAACCAGGGCCCTAACATGCTCTACAGCCTCACCCAATTAACTCGCTTTCACTTGACATTGCGGCAAAGAGCTTCATAATAGGTGGTCAAGGTGCACCGTGTCTCGTGGCGTGCCCCGAACTGACTGCTCTCCCTGGCCGTCTCCGCCGCCCACCCGCGCACACACACACACACACACACACACGCACACACGCACACACGCACACATGCGCACACACACACACATGCGCACACACACACACACGCGCACACACACACACACGCGCACACACACACACACACACACACACACACACACACACACACACGGTCAGAGGCTTAACTCCATCCAACCTCCCTCCCTACCCGCCCCTCCCCGCTCCACCTCTCAGTGCCTGCGTGACTGTGGCTGCATCGCGACAGGGGCAGGGACGTACTGGCGCTCCTATAGAACCTATTTACTTACCGTGCACCGCCTTACCATACGCCTATTATCCTTACTGACCTGAACATGGTGTGGAGGGTGTGTGTGTGTGTACATTCACCTGTGTGTGTGTGTGTGTGTGTGTGAGGCCATTCAGTAATTCCGACACAAACACGGGGCCTAGCCGAGGAGAGATGGCTACTTGACCCCCGACAGCAGGCTGGGCAGCAGAGAGACGATGGTCTCTGAAGCGTGTCAGCCCTCTCAGGCTCCACTTGCTCCCCGGGTCCTTCCATATTTTTTCCCCAGTGCCCGCGCCGAACTCCGAAAACATCCACCTTAATAGGACCGGGACGGGAAGAGGCTGCACTTCCATCGATCAAACCGTGATCCGAGGTGTCAACCCGGCCCTCTCTGACAGAACGCCTTCGAAACGAACACCTAGCGTTGCCTAGAACAGCACCGCTGCCCATTCCATTAGCGAGCCCCTCTCAGAGTGGTCTTCTCTCCCTGGTCCGCCGGCTTGACTCCAGCTCCAGGAACATGGCGGTGAAAAGCCTAGTGACTGACAAGAGCCACGGAGGCTAATTGTCTCCTTGACCAATTACATCAACTTCCTCACAATGCACAATTAAATGGTATTAAACCAAGAGGTGATCACTGAGCCCCGCTGAAATGATTACACGGGGTAGATCACAATTGTGTTGTTAACTGTGATGAACTAGACAGCCCAGTGGAATCCCGGACCCTTCCTGTAGCCCACATTTGGTCTAAACGGCAGCGGTGTTGTAGCCAGGGAATTCTGCACTGCCCGGAGTGTGGTTTGACCCCTCCAAAACCCTCCGCCCTGAACTCTGGCAAGGAAATACAGAGAAGGAAACATCCGAATAGAGAAAATTCCCACAACACAACCAATTCTCCAAACACGCCGCAACTCCACCAAAAAAAAAAAAAAAGAAGAATACAATTCATAGCTGTCAGGGCCTATGGCACTCAGAATGTAGCAGTATCGATCTGTGAGGGTATTGACCACTCACCAGGTGCTGCTCGCTGGATGGCTGAAGCCTGGGTGGTAGTGGATAAATTACACCCGGCTCCGTTATTAAATAATGGCTTCCCCACAGATTTGAGATTTAAATTAGTGAAGTCAAACTGCAAAGGTCAGGTTGTGGCATTGAGTGCAGGTTAACTGTGTCTACATGTCACAGCATTTAGTGCCGTCAGAAATAACAATGAGATGGTAGAACGACCGGTACAACACAGACTTTATCCAAACACTAACTTTTGAAAAGATCTTATCACTAAACACTCAAAAACATTTGGTCTGACGGAATGGTTCATTTGGCAACAGCAGAAACGCGACGTGGTGTGACACTATTACACCTGCCCCTATATAACTGAGCGTGCCAATAGCTCATAGACCATGTTCTCATACAGACTATTGACCATGTAGTCATACACCCTATTGACCATGTACTCATACACCCTATTGACCATGTACTCATACACCCTATGGACCATGTCCTCATACACCCTATGGACCATGTCCTCATACACCCTATGGACCTTTTACTCATACACACTATGGACCTTGTACTCATACACCCTATGGACCATGTACTCATACACCCTATGGACCATGTACTCATACACCCTATTGACCATGTACTCATACACCCTATTGACCTTGTACTCATACACCCTATTGACAATGTAGTCATACACCCTATGGACCATGTAGTCATACACCCTATGGCCCATATACTCATACACCCTATGGACCATGTAGTCATACACCCTATGGACCATGTAGTCATACACCCTATGGACCATGTAGTCATACACCCTATGGACCATGTACTCATACACCATGTACTCATAACCCTATGGACCATGTACTCATACACCCTATGGACCATGTACTCATACACCCTATGGACCATGTACTCATACACCCTATGGACCATGTACTCATACACCCTATGGACCATGTACTCATACACCCTATGGACCATGTACTCATACACCCTATGGACCCATGTCCTCATACACCCTATGGACCATGTCCTCATACAGTCTTTCTATGGAGCAACAAGCCCCCTAACTCGTGAGGAAGGACTATTTGGCCTCACCTCCTTCACACCCTCCCGGAGTTCTGGAAGCACTGGGAGGATGTGAACGAAAGAGAACTGTTTGAGAATGTGCCACTGGTTAAGGCTTGTGTGTTGCATTTTTCTGTTCGGGGTCCTGATCTCGGTCTTCTGTTCAGTATTAGGATTTAACACACAGCCTTGTGCTGGATTGTGAGGGATTCGTAAACGGCAGGGTCTGCTCTCCGATGACTACCAGAGCCGGGACATTGTCAGATAAATTAAAAACAACACGCCACTGCCAGCTGTGCATGAGAGGCTCTTCAGCGGCGTGCTTTCTGGGAGGGGAAAGTCCGAGGCCCGGTCCACTTTCTGGGAGGGGAAAGTACGAGGCCCGGTCCACTTTCTGGGAGGGGAAAGTACGAGGCCCGGTCCACTTTCTGGGAGGGGAAAGTACGAGGCCCGGTCCACTTTCTGGGAGGGGAAAGTACGAGGCCCGGTCCACTTTCTGGGAGGGGAAAGTACGAGGCCCGGTCCACTTTCTGGGAGGGGAAAGTACAAGGCCCGGTCCACTTTCTGGGAGGGGAAAGTACAAGTTGAAGTACGGGGTGAAGGTGCCGGGGGGCCTGGTGGCGGTGTCTGGGGCCCGGTCAGAGCCTGGTTCTGGTTGGTGTATGTGGAGAGTGGCAAACGGCTCCCAGTCCAGGGCAGTCTGTCATTTAAATTGAACAAAACTGCTGTAAACTATACTGCGAGGTGAGAGCTCTTTCAGAGAAAATATCTACTGGCCTCTAGCTACACCAACTTATAAAAGCACCAGAAATCTCTCTCGCTCTCTCGCTCTCTCTCTGCCGTGCTGTTCTAAGGTGGCTGCATTAGCCTCAAACCTTTATTAAGTCAACAAACTAGAATACAGTCCGTCTTTTTGGAAGAGATCCCATTGGGTTCCCAAACCGAAGACAGCAGTGCCTCACACACACACACACACGCCAGCCCGTCAGCCTCAAGGACACTCAGGCGGTTTCACAGCTAATTGTCCACCAAAAGAAGACATTTTAGTTCTAACAGTTCATTATAACATCAACCCCAGGGACAGAAAAAATAAGACTGAAAAAATAGGAATAACACTTAATCATTTCCTTTATCCCAAATTATTTCTTCATGGTACGGTGGAAAACGGTAACCAGAGAATCGTGAATCAGGTTGGCCACCGGATCTGTGTCAGTACAGCCCTCATTGGCTCACACACACACGCACACACGTACATTCCCCAACCACAGTCTTTCTTTTTAAATGAGTGCATCCTCTTTAAACATGTACTGAATATTATTAATAATGTGACTATGAAAGTTAATGTTGTTTTTTTCAATTATCCTCTCAAACATTATGCAGTTTCCTATTTCATGGTAAATTCTTTGCCTTGGCTTCATTTTGACACAAAATGCATCAAATAAACCGTCCATTCTCAGGAAAACATGTTTTGCAAATCAAGTCTCAGTCGTAATGGCTGTAGCCTAGATCTAGCTATGGAAACAGAGAAGGGGGGGCTTTGCATTTGAGGTGGAGGAAAAGGTTAGTTAAGTGTGTGGTCCAAAGTCTCACATTCTAAAACAAGATCCTCATAAATTGCTCAGATTTGTCTGTTGAAGCAAAACGTTGCGTCTCCACAGGTATGGGCTTATGGCTTAACAGACTATCACCACACAGAGACGTGCCAAAAACAAACATGACCAACAATGAAAACACTCGAAGTCCTATAAAGTTTGTCTCGTTCAGAGTCGCAGGCAGGCAGGAAACCAAGCGCACAGCAGTCATGGAAAAGGAATTAAGCAAACCAAAAAAGCAGTAGGTAAAAGGAGGACAGATCAGTATTTTAATGCCTCTTGTCACCACGTAATGTCCTCAGTCGGACAAAACGCTGAGCGGGTAGAAACTGGAGACGACTTTTAGAAAATCCCCCCTTTGCCGTAATAACCCGGCAACCCTGGGACATATCCCTAGGATATTCCAAATGAAACACATATAAATCTGTTCCCGTCCAAGTCCCCGGCTCAGAGCCCTTCCCAGGCCCAGACGACCTCTCCCCCCGGGCAGGGGCCAAACAGTACAGCCCAGTGTAATGTGAACACACCGG
Organism: Novumbra hubbsi; assembly: GCA_016801125.1. Taxonomy (NCBI): domain Eukaryota; kingdom Metazoa; phylum Chordata; class Actinopteri; order Esociformes; family Umbridae; genus Novumbra; species Novumbra hubbsi. The sequence continues at coordinate 43,292 of JACXGK010000598.1, forward strand.
GGACAGCAGGAGCCCGCGTGCAAACTAGCCCGGGCTTGTCCGCGGTAGAAAGAGTGAGAGAGTACAACCAGCAGGCTCGGTGGTTGTGGGGGTGACCAGGGCGACATCGTCCTCCCAGGTGTCAGAGCACCGCTCGGCTGTTGGGCTTTGCCAGAGCGCCCCGAGAACACGGAATTCTTCATGAACAACGTCCCATCTACACGGTAACGTCAATTCGTTTTGGACTTCTGAGTATTTCGCCCCCTCTGAAACGTGGGGTAATTTCAACAAATTGGGGACTATGGAGGTCCCAGAGTACTTCACGACCTGGTTTCACGCCCTGGTTTATACGCGGACAACCGCGCCACTTGCCAGGGAATCACACGGTTACTGTTTAGGCCTCCACTAACAAAGTGTATTCCAAACCACAACGTGATGTGTTTTCAGTTTGTTTTCTCTTCACACAGCTTGGGGGCTTCTCTCCATTTTTCATCTCATTATTCTGGGTGCGCTGGTGTGTACATAATAGGACGGGTGTGTGTGTGGACCGGTTGGTTCTGTTTGTCTGGTGTGTACATAATAGGACGGGTGTGTGTGTGTACCGGTTGGTTCTGTTTGTCTGGTGTGTACATAATAGGACGGGTGTGTGTGTGGACCGGTTGGTTCTGTTTGTCTGGTGTGTACATAATAGGACGGGTGTGTGTGGACCGGTCGGTTCTGTTTGTCTGGTGTGTACATAATAGGACGGGTGTGTGTGGACCGGTCGGTTCTTTTTGTTTGTGTCGGTGAACCGCATTCAGGAAAGCAAAGCAGGAACAGTCCATTGTATGTAAACAGCTAAGAAACACTTGGGTCTGAGGGGAGAGAAGGCAGAACAAGAAAAAAACGAGGTAGGAGAGACCAGGGGAGAAGGGTCCTCCTGTATCTCCTCTTAGAACAGTATGGCCTCCCCTCGACATTAATCTAATGCAGGTGCTAAATTCAGAACGGGCCCAGCGGGGTGAGGGGAGACCGCCACCGCGGAAGGAAACACTTCCCCCCTTCATGTTAAAGTCTGTTTGCCACCTTACATTAGAGCCTCGCCCATTCTAACAAGGCCCAGCTCACCCGGCCCAGACCCTAAGCTCTCCCAGCCTCCTGGGCCACCCCAGGCAAAGGATGGGCCTGACCTGTCCCCACGCCATGGCCTCTTCGGTCCCAGGCCCATCCCCTCCCCTCCTGATTATATCAATATGGACATTTCTGGGTGGGAAGGGCTAAGGAGAAGGACCTAGTCCTAAACATGGGAGCAGTGGCCCACTGTTCCAGCCACACGAACGCTTTACACCTCCTCCTCAACGCCAAGAAAAATAAAATGTTAACGCGGAAGAAACAGGATATCATCTGCAGAGCTGTGGGTGTGGAAGGTGAGAGGCACAGTGTCAGAGGAAAAACACATGAATCTGAATTAGGCCGAAAGGACGTGCTGAGGGAACCTGGTCCCGTCAACACGTCTACGGACAACTAACTTCAACGCGGCACGACGGGACACCAGGACTGTGAGACGCCGGCTGACTACATGTGACCACGCTGGCCAATTGGGTTCCAATGACAAACGCGTGCAGACAAACTAGCACACAGACATTATGGCAACTCTGGCTTATCCAGGCATTAGGGTTGGTAACGTCTTTGATCTCACATTTTTGGGGGAATTTTGTTACCAAGACTTCTGATGAACCTGGACTTGTGAAATTTGCTTTTGATTTAGGCTTGGTCAAAAACAATACCATGTAAATGTGGATTACGTAAAACATATACACCACCAAGGTTTAGCAAACCTAAAACTAAAATGACAATCTTTGGATAACACCACAAAATCAACAAAAACAATCCGGCTGGCTTTAGTAAGAGAGAAAGTCAAAGAGATGATACAGAAAGAAAAAGTCAGAGATGAGAAAGAGAACGACAAAAAGATGAGCCAGAGAGAAAGACCAAAAGACGAGCCAGAAAGAAAAACAAAGAGATGAGAGAGAAAGACAAAGAGATGAGACAAAAAGACAAAGAAATGAGACAGAGAGACAAAGAGATGGAGACAGGGAGAGAGAAAGTCAAAAAGATGAAACAGAGAGAAAGACAAAGAGATGAGCCAGAGAGAAAGACAAAGAGATAAGACAAACAGACAAAGAGATGAGACAGAGAGACAAAGAGATGGAGACAGGGAGAGAGAAAGTCAAAAAGATGAGAAAAACAAAGAGATGAGACAGAGAGAAAACAAAGAGATGAGACAGAGAGAAAACAAAGAGATGAGACAGAGAGAAAGACAAAGAGATGAGACAGAGAGAAAGACAAAGATGAGACAGAAAGAGAAAAACAAAGAGATGAGACAGAGAGAAAAACAAAGAGATGGAGACACAGAGAGAGACAAAGAGATGGAGACAGGGAGAGAGACAAAGAGATGGAGACAGAGAGAAAGACAAAGATGAGACAGAAAGAGAAAAACAAAGAGATGAGACAGAGAGAAAAACAAAGAGATGGAGACACAGAGAGAGACAAAGAGATGGAGACAGGGAGAGAGACAAAGAGATGGAGAAAAGGAGAGAGAGACAAAGAGATGGAGACAGGGAGAGAGAGACAAAGAGATGGAGACAGGGAGAAAGACAAAGAGATGGAGACAGAGATAGAAAAACTGAGAGATGAGACAGAGAGACAAAAAGATGGAGAAAAGAGACAGAGACAAAGAGATGGAGAAAAGAGAGACAAAGAGAGAAGAGAGACAAAGAGAGAAAAGAGAGAAAGACAAATAGATGGATACAGAGAGAAAGAGAGAGATACAAAGCAATGGAGAAAAGACTTTTGCATACAGATAGAGATGCATACAGATAGAGATGCATACAGATAGAGATGCATACAGATAGAGATGCATACAGATAGAGATGCATACAGATAGAGATGCATACAGATAGAGATGCATACAGATAGAGATGCATACAGATAGAGTTAGGCTGGTGTGTTTAGAAAACAGCAACATACTCTGAACTGACCAGGGACCCGGCCAGAGACCCTAACCAGGGTCGGTAGAGAAGAGGAGGGATAATAACACCAATCACGAGGCCAATCTCTGATTATTATTACAGGGGGGTGATTTTCTAACCCACATACTGACAAACACAGAGACCCAACCGTGATCGGGAACAAACAGCTGGGAAACAGATTTAACCAACAAATACACATACAAACATGTACACACAAACACACACTGTATAATGTCTTCTGATACACTGCCCATGAAGGCATGCTTCCAAAATATATAGTCAGACAAACAAACGGATGCCATTTTCAAATAAACAACGCTAGCACACGCACAACCACAGCACTGTT
>JACXGK010000598.1:46727-100132 GCA_016801125.1 Novumbra hubbsi
GGGGGGGGGGGGGTGTTTCCTGAACATAGTAGAAAATTATTTTCTCTGGACAGCTTTAAGAGTCTACATCCTGTGCTGGAGTTCTCTAATCATCACCAGTGCAATTTACAATCAGAACACACAGCGAGACAGCCAGTTCAGACCAGCTCATCTGTTGACTTTGGCCCCGGCCCCTGGTCCTTCTCGCTGGGCCGAGCCGGCCTGCGGTGCAGCTGCCATTTGAGACCGGGTGACCTGGCCCCGCCTTCCTGAGGCGACCGCACACGCCCGCGACCAAGCCCGCGCAAACACGCCGGCGGAGTGGAGCGCACGGGAGATGGGAGGGGTGCGCACGCAGATGGAAATACCGTGGCAGGGACGTGCGTGCGCCCGGGACACGTTGGCTCGGATGATAAACACACACACACACACAATTCTCTCTGACACGGCAGAGACATGCAAGGCGTTAGACACTGGGGACAGACACAGAGGGCTGGTTGCAAATGTTGGTGTTAGAGAAAGTGTGTGTGTGTGTGTTAGAGTCAGGATGCTCTCTTACCCACAGTTCCCTGCTGGCCTCCGCCCCAGCGCTGCACAGCAGGCTAAACAGAGCTCTGTGTGTGTGTGTGTGTGTGTGTGTGTGTGCGCCCCTTTACAGCCCCAGACTGTCCCGACCAATGTGCTTCTGATTAGGTGGCTTAATTACAGCTGTAAAAACAATGTTGATATAAGCCTCAAAACTGCACAGTGTGTCAGATACTATTAGCCAACCTTGGACACCAGCCATTGTTATCCAACTCCTCCAACACCCCCTCACGCCTCCACCCGGCCACCCTCCTCCGCCTCCCCTCGCAATTTCTTTTCCCCAGCAAATTGCAAGATGCTCGACAGATTTATTTTAAGAGGCCAAACAGCCCACAAATTAACAGTGTAGGCACGCAGGAACAAAAAACTAAAAGATGCAAATGAAAAGGTATACTGGCGGTTGTGGGGGGGGGGGGTCCACTCCATCTCCCCTACAGACAGGAAAGGAGAAGAAGGAGCCTGGTGGCCCATTGAAATGGCAGAGATGAGGATGAGGGCTGGATTGAAGTGGGGGGAACGGGTGGAAGCAGGTGTGAATTACACTTCATTAGGCAAAATGGCTGTTTGCATGTCTATCTTTTTGGGGCCGTGTGTGTGGTGGTGGGGGGGGGGGGCTGATAGTCCATTAGCAAACACACCGGGAGAGGAGAGAGTTCCAGGTCTGGAACCTGGGAGGTCAGGCCGTGTGTATGCGTGTGGGCGGTGTCACCAGACAGGACCCGGGCCTTTGTGAGTCAGTGACAGTGAGTTAAGTCTGGAGGGGAAGGTGTGCCAGAGGACTGTTCATCCACAACCCAGAGGCCAGCGCGGTGGTTCAAAAGGAGCAAAAAGAACCAGCGAAAACCTCAGGCACGCCGATCCTGGGTGGTCCATAGCACAGTCGGTCCCATCCAAAAAAGCACCGGTCCCAAACCCCCCCCACCCCCAGAATCCCTGAGGTTACTGCAGCCCCCGTATTTATGGGGAACCAGGTGTCACGGGTGAACGGGGACATTCATCAAGCTCACTTACAGCTCGTCGGCCCGGCTCGGACGACCGACGGGGCCCGCTGGAAACAGCGCGAGAGAGAGAGACAAACATAGAGGGCGGATTTCAATTTTGAAAAAGCCGAGCTGGGACTGGGACGCGTTTGGGCATTTTTCCAGAGCTCTGCCGGGCCTACACGGTGGCCTCTGCAGACCCTGCAGAACGCCTCTGCTCGGGGGCCCTCTGAGGCCTCTGGCTGCCGCAGTCCCACGCAAAGACGGGGCCCCAAAATTCACATCCAATCAGACCGAGGGAGAGAGAGAGAAAGCGACAAGAAAAAAAATGAAGGAGTGAGAAAGTGAGAAACAAAGCAGGAAATAGACAGAGACTCTCCACCCTCATCGATTCCTGAGGTCTAGTCAGACTGAGTCTCACTCCACCTCACCCCCTGAAAGCCCCGCCGCAGTGTTTCGCTAAAGGTGGATGCAATCTGCCATCGTTTGAATAATTGATGGCCGATTCAAGGCAATCAGGTCCTCAGAAGACAATGCACGCGTCCCCTGGCGACGGAGAGGAGGTAGAGCTTGGCCTCTTTTCGTCCCGGACAATGCCTTAAAGATACGGGTAAAAGCTTTTTACGAAGCTCAGGGAAGACACCGATGCAGCTGGAAGTGCAGCAGCAGCTCTGGTGGAAGGGAAGGGCTCCCCTCGGACGTCTTGGTGTGTCTCACTGCATAAGGGGCCTGTCAGACGGGCCTTCCAGTAAAGGCCGAAAGAGAAAGAACAAGGAGCGCGTGGCGTTTTGAAGCGTGTCATAGGAAGACAGAGATTGTACGATGCGTGTGCACATGCTCTGGAATGCGAGACCCCTTCTGCCAAACAGGAAGCGTGAACAGTTAATAGCACCACCAACCTTTCCGTTTCTGCAGTGCACAGCGGCAGCAGCCGAAAGAAACATTTGTCTAAGCTAGCGTTTCCCAACCTTCGGGTTGCGGCCCCATGTGAGGTCATCTGATCTAAAAATGGGATTGCCAGAGGAACTCGGTTAAAACTGTGTACATTGAACCAAGGTAAAATGGAAAGAACCAGGCTGTAGATCAGATCAGATTACAATGGGGGATGACATTGTCATCTACACGCAATGTCCCTCCCTCCACCAGCTCAAGAAGACTTAGTGATACAGTTACATTCTGAAGTTGCTGTAGGAAAACGGCTGGGCCGTCAGGCGGGGAGCTTCTGTCAGCAGTGGAGGTCCTTAGAGACGAGGAACATGCAGTGCTGTTATCACTTCCTCAGTGGCCGAGAGTGTGAGCCGAGGACCACCAACATGGGGTCTATGTCTGGAACATGCAAACTGCACTACAAAGAGGTGGAGGGCTGGCTGGCTGTCACACACACGAGCCACCACAGTGCTTGCTAACTGAATCCATCATCACAACATTTGAGACAAGAGGCGCAGGTCTGGGCCTTCAGCAAGTACAAGGTACAACTGGAACAAGCTACCAGAAGATCTTAGACATGCCCCAAACCTATAAATTTTCAAGTCTGGGTTAAAAACACTCATGTTTTCACGTGCCTATGACTGAGGGCTTGACCACAAAATGTGCCCTATAGCTTTAAAAGATACTTTAATAGCAAAGTTTTCATTACTTTTTTAAAAATCCTTCTTAATTTTCCTTTAATCTGTATTTTTTTACATGTTAAAATAATCCATGTCTGTTCTAATACAAGTTGTAGATAGACTGTTAGTTATAAAATTGTATTACTCTTTAAAAAAAAAATTATTACTCTTTTAAAAATGTTTTTTCATTTCTCTTTTTACTTCTCTTTTAATGTCTTGTCTTGTAAAGCACATTGAATTGCATCCATGTATGAATTGTGCTATATAAATAAACTTGATTGATTGATTGATTGAAGGTGGTTAAATAACCAGGAGAAGATTCTGAGGGGAAATAGAGCTTTGTCACTGTAATTTAAGCTTCACTCAAATAAACAAACAAAAAAAAGCCAGGCTTGACAAATCCCAAAGCATTTCTAACGCTAAAGCCCTCACGATAATTGAATTAGATTCATAGTGCACTAAGATCCGTACTGTGTAGCCCACTAGTGTTAGTAGAAGAGTGTTGGGCTAATCTCAATATCAAAGACGCATGTTTAGTTCATTTGCATTATACAAGGCGGGGGGGCCTAAAAGCAGCAAACCGGGTCTCTATCAAAAATATATATGCATTCATATAAAATGTTTATACATACACATACACATATACACGTGCACACACACACATTCTTTGATATCATATTTCTTTTCAAACAGTCTTAAAAAAATGAACGAAGAATGATTTAATGTGTTGTGATATAACATGCTAGAAATGCTCCCCGTTCCACTGGATCCTCCTAGAACTGTTCAAATTAAAACGACCATGAGAGACAAAAATAAATATGCAAAAATTGTCAACATCACAAACCGAAGATGGCAAAGTTGTTTATTTTCCCCGTTTGGACACATCAAGCCATTTCCCTTTGTTCTGACGTTGCGGGAGGTTGCTGGATAACCTTGCATATTCATGGCCCGCCTGTTCTGAGGGCTTGTCACTGAGATTGCAGTCTCCGACCCTACCTAGCGCTCAGGACGGAGTCGGCGTCAAACGCTCCCTCAGACTGAACACAACTCGACTGGCATAACGGAGCACTTAAACTGACAGCCAACGTAGGCGGCCCCCCACCACCCACCCACCCCCCACCACCCACCCCGGTGAATTAACGGGACACGATACTTCTTAGACTCAGAGGTCACCATCACCTTCTGAGAGAGCCTTAGTCGCTAGGTAGGAGCAGCCAACACACACTCCCGCACATGTACGTATGCACGCAAGCAGGCACACAGACACACACACACACACACATACGCAGGCCAACACGTCTTCTCGCTTCCACCCTTCTGCTGGGTCAAATCCATGAAAACCCAAACGCCTGGCATTTGACCTGCCTCCCACCTCCACTGTTAAAGGGAAACAGAGGGGGTGGAAGAGTGAAAAGGGAAGGTGGGGGGAGTCCGGGCCACCCCCGTCTCAGACGGTATGGATTTACGACTTAAACTCTGGTAGTTATGAGGTCGATGTAATATTGGAGAGTAATTCCCTTTTCACTGTGGACAGGTAGCCTCGTCCGCCTGGAGGAACAACCAAACAACCAGAGGAACTTTGTCCCGGTGGGAGGCGCCGGTTGAGTCCGTCCCGGCGGAGGCGCCGGTTGAGTCCGTCCCGGCGGAGGCGCCGGTTCAGTCCGTCCCGGCGGAGGCGCCGGTTGAGTCCCTCCCGGCGGAGGCGCCGGTTGAGTCCGTCCCGGCGGAGGCGCCGGTTGAGTCAGTCCCGGCGGAGGCGCCGGTTGAGTCCGTCCCGGCGGAGGCGCCGGTTGAGTCCCTCCCGGCGGAGGCGCCGGTTGAGTCCCTCCCGGCGGAAGCGCCGGTTGAGTCCCTCCCGGCGGAGGCGCCGGTTGAGTCCGTCCCGGCGGAGGCGCCGGTTGAGTCCGTCCCGGCGGAGGCGCCGGTTGAGTCCGTCCCGGTGGACTGATCAAGCACGCGTCGGCAGACACGGTTCCAGCGGCGGCTGAATGAGCGGTCAGGCCCGGCGAGAGGGGTGCCGCATGGGTGCCAGTCCGGCGCTCTGGTGGCCCTCGGTCTTATAGCCACATCACAGCCGGGGCCAGAACCACGCGGCTCGCGGCCCGTCCAGTGTTCCGCAGGCGCCCGCACACCCTCCCAGAGGAACCGCCGGCGTCGGGAACGTTATTCAATAAGCCGAGTCGCTGACCGCGGGGACCCTGATAAACATTACATACACGCGGCACAAAACGGAACAAATCGCACAGCATGCTGGGGGAAAAGGAGGGGGTTCTTGCAGAGAGGAAAACTCTGCACATTTGTAATACATCACAGTCAGTCATATGGAATAATAACGGTGCATTGCCGGGAACAAAGAACCCGTTTGGTAAGGATTTAAACAGAGACCATTATCACCCCTGGACCAACCTTAACACACGGATACTACAACACAGTAATTCATATCAATACATTCAGTATTAACAGATAATACTAACACTTAGTAATGCACGACTTTTCTATAAACAAAGCACATACCCTTTAATTGTGTAGCATTTTGAATCACTTCACAACGATCCATTTAGTTTTATTTATACGGACACCTAATACCTCCGTGTTTGTTAAATGCTAAATCTCGGTTTTCACATTTGCACCTCAAATAAACGGCGTTTGTGTCAATCTTGTGTGTGTGGGAGGTGGTAGTTCACAGTGTCCATGTGAGTGGGAGTACGCTGTAATCTACCAGAAACAAGAAGGTATCAGAAACCACGGCGATGCACAATGATTAGAAAGTCAGGGTCACTCTTGCACACTGCCTTTTTCATGCAATAAATAAAGAAATACACAGATAGATTTGTGCGCCTCAGTGCAGTAAAGTGGTTGCAGAAATGTTAAAGGGAATGATTTACTCAAATTTATTTTTCGGAATTAAATTTAAAAAGGAATACAAATATTTGCAGTTAATCGATTCTAACCATCTATATTTAAGTTGTAGAAGAGTGAGGTCCCTGGTTACTGAAAAATAAACATTTTCTCTTAGATCTGAATTCAGACTGCCACGAACAGACAGCAGTCAATGAAAATGAAAAAAAAATGGACTGAAGTGAGGTTGCGTGTGTGTGTGTGTGTGTGTGTGTGTGTGTGTTTGTTTACACAGAGAACACAGAGACACTAATGAGAGTGATTCCAGATGCTGAGAGACCAAACAGTCTAAAACAGAAACGAGGCTGTTCTCTCTGATAGAAATAGAGGAACCTTTAAGAACATAAGAACATTATCTTTAAAGAAAGAAAAAACAACAAAGTGACAGTTAAGAATAATGATGGAATTACCCTATATTTCCGTTTAATTTAGAAACACCCTAAACTACTGAGGATAAATCCCAATTTACCTAATAAATTAGCCAATTACATTGTAACCTAAATACTTATCCTATTTTTATTGTAAAGTAACAACACTATAGCTGTCTTAATACCTTTTACAGACCAAAACCTTTTATCATATCAATTGTATTTGTATCATTTAACCATTATAGAAGTTGAAGCAAAATGCTTATGAGCCAGCTCCCAGAACAATTACAGTACATTAATAATTATAAATGATCAAAATAAAAAGTAGCAAAACAAAATATAATTAACAAGTATTAATAATTCATTATTAGCAGAAATAAAGGACTGTTAGTTCGGTGATATAGTTACAACCAGTATAACACATAGTATATATGTGTAACATCAGCAGTGTGTGTGTGTGTGTGTGTGTGTGTGTATGTATGTGTGTGTAATAGTTGAATACGTGGGTAGTCAGTGCAAACAGTCTCAGAGGTGCAGACAGTCTCTAAGGCGCAATCTTTTTTAAGGTGCAGGCCTGCGCAACACACAGTCAGATATTGTTTATCTTATCTACGTTAAGAATGTGTGATGAAAAGTCTGAGTAGGTTGCGGACGTAGTGTACAGTAAATTATACGGATGTTCCGCATTTACTGGAGATAAGCGAGTGAGAGACACAGCGTGAGAGAGAAAACTCCTAGTTGGTCTACTTAAACTCTTACCCCGCAGGGTTGGGTATTTACAAGGAAACTGTTATCATTTGGTCTCTGTTGCGGATCAAGATGTCAAGCTCCACAGAGAATCCTCCCAGTGCTGCGAGGGGCAAAAGTGCATTTTAAGAGCCTCAGGATCTGAAGGGAAAAAATGATTTGCAAATGTCCAAATATCTCTAATTGACCTGGAATATAGCCTGCATTCAGGAAATGTTTGAAATCGATAGCGAGCACGTTAAAGCGCATTTTATTTGAAGACAACGCTTCAGAGGATGCAACGGCACAACAAAACATCATTACCACAATGCACAGTTCCACCAGGAAGCAACACCAGGTCTTTCCGCTTATAACGGAGGACAAAACGAGACCGGATTGCCTTGAAGTATTGTCTATAATAACTGTGATCCCTTTTCTCCCTGTCAATCACACAGGTGGTTTTTGGCGTGGCCGGCTAGAGGAGTCATTACCGAACTGTACCGTACAGGCGGTTAGCCACGACGCATGTCACAGACAGAACATCCCCCGCTGACATAACAGCGGCCTGCCTCAGATTCGAGTGCATTTGTTTACTGGTGTGTTTGGTGAGACAAATCAATGTGCCGTATTCCCATGGATGATCGGATTCACAATTAGCCCCGGCACGGAGAAATCCCCAGTGCCCGTAGGCGGCGCAAGTGTGTGTGTGTTGGAAAACGACTTACGGCCAACGTCGACACTCTGCACGTCTCCGGGCCTTGCTGGCGCCTCGCCTGTCCAGGTGCCTTGTGGGTAACCGCGGACCGGGATGCGCGGGGGCCGGGGAGCCCCTCCCCGGTGGCGCCGGAGCGTGACAGCCCCGACGCGCTCTTTGACCTGCAAGGAAGGAATAACAACATCAATGGTAATTCCCCTTCAAACACATTAACTGGGATGAACCGGGCTCCTCCGCGCCACTCAGAGTGGACTGGCATTGATCGCCCAGACTACAGAAACCATGAATAAATTTACCACTAATAGATTTTTTTTTTTTTTTTTCTCTCAAAAAAAAAAATCTAACTAATTCTGAGCAGAGGCGATGATGGGAAAACTGGCTTTCCGTTGCGCCGGGGCTTAACGCCATAAAAAAATTATAATAATAAGGAAATGAGTGTACCCGTGTCCGGGTCCCTAAATGAGTCCCTTTCCTCTAGCGCGGGTACCCTGAGAGCTTGATCATATTGAGACTTGACAAGGGTCAATGAAAAGCCCACCTTGAGCTTCAGTTGCCAAGCAAACAAACAAAGAGAATTCATTGTATCGGGCTGCCGAGCAACAAGCCCAGAAATTAACCCATTAGGTCCATGGGATTTCAGCTACCTTTTAATTGCTTTCAATGGGGATTGGAGTAATGGTTGGAGGGAAACCTTGTGTCACATCTGCATTACAAGGGCTTTCCGCCCCCTTGCCACTGAGAGTTGGAGTGATATTGTCAATATTGGAAGACGAAAACAAAAAAAAGATCCCCAAACACTTGAGTGTATGATTTTATATTCTGGCACCAAAGGGGGAGTCGAGTGTGTTCAGAATCTTCAGATGAAGTTTGGTCTCCAGCAAAAAAGTATGTTTAGAATTGGTATACAAGCAATTGACAGAGAGAGACACACGTTCTGTGACAGTCGCCTTGACAAACCAAAATCCTAGTCTTTTAATGTCACTACCATTGTATCACAATAACATTACAAGTGCTGCTGAACGGAAAAAACTGTGCTCCTAGAATAGAACAACAGAAATAATGGACCACAAACAGAGAAATATAATTTGAATCAACTTTTGACATTATTTCACCGCCTCAGAATTGTACGATCATTCATCCTGGTCATTTCATGTTAATTTGTGAATGTCCTGGTCCAGTGATAAAAACAGTAGAAATGTTCCCCAGACAAATATAGCCTCTCTCCTTGAGACAATAAAATACATTTCACTGCCAGGTCTTTACTCCAGGACACCTTCACCAGAATTTGGTCAAAACAATGGCGGAGGTGTCCAGGCTGTCACATAGGTTAGCGAGACTCTGACCAGTACAAAGAGTATGAGGGACCATTGTCGCTGTTTGGTCAATACGCATGGTCTCCCATGAAGTACGTTAGGTCTTGACAGTTGAGGCAACAAATTGTGTTACAAAAGAAAAATATCTCAGATTAATTGTAAAAATAGATTGTATTGCCTGGCCAGAATGTTATATTTATGACTAATCTGAAAAATATTTACTACTTTGTCCATAAATGCTGCCTTTCAAGTTCAAGTGAGTGTTAATCTGTTACTCGTGAGGGGAAAGATCCATGTACCGAATGTAATGATTTCACGTCAAAGGTAAGGCATGAGGGCAATATTATCCAGTTGTTGTAGCACCAACACCTCGCCAATAAATGTAGTTCTGTTAAAGCCAGATCAACACGGTTTAGTAAAAATATGTCTAGCGGTGTTATAAAGATCTCCCGTGAGGTAGGCATACACACGAAGGACTGAGAACCATCCACAGTCCCCAACATGCCTTGTTCCAAGACCCACAAATGTACACTTAAACAGGCATCAGTAAACATGAATAACTAGAGTAAAAGACAACATAAAAAAGAGGCTGAATGTTTAATGTGTTTAACACATATACAAACTTAAAAAAATACATAATTATTTATTATGACCCATTTTGGTATTCAGGGGGAGAAGTGAACACCTTATACTTGATTGGGCAAGTGGAATATACAGTACTTAGCAATCTGAAAATCAAAGAAACTGTTTCTTCTAACAAACTGTTTTAGAGACAGTAGGACTAAAGGAGCTGAGCTGCCACACCGGCTGGATTTAAGTGTCATACTGCCACCTATTGGTGAAGAGACATATTGCTGGCAGCACATTCAAACAAGAATAAAATAATGACTGGAATTAAGAAAATGATGTAAATAATATAGAATGATAAACATAATTTGGACATATAAATTACTAAATTGAAAAGTATGCAATTGCCAGAGAGTAACCTAGACAAACTACCATGCAAATTAAGGTGGGAAAAATATGGTATCTCCACTCAAAAGAAGAGCAGAGTGCCTTGGGTCCGTGTCCCACTAAATGAAACACACACACGCTTTTAAAATTGTACTTTGTTCCCTACATAATGCATGGGTGCTTTAATAGGGAAGACGCCATTTTGAAACGGACAAACGAAGAAACAAATGTGGCCGTGGTTTATCAAGCCAAGCGACCGCAACACTGGTACCGGACAGACCCAATCACCCACTCGACATGAGGTACCCCCAAAACACATCTTGCCATTCCTTCCTTTATGTTTGATGGATGACTTGTGGATATAATGACTGGGAATTAGCTCCGTAAATAAACTGCTCCGACATCACAATGCCCCGACCTGGACTGGAACATCTGGGGGAGCCTCGGGGACTGGATCAAAGGGCTTGACGAATGCAGGGTCCTTCCCACACGCGAGCAGCCGGACCTATTCGGCTGTGTCAAACACGCAGGGTGAGCTCATTCCCTTGAGCAGACAGCTAGTCAGAAGCAGAACCATCCAACTTCAAGTCGTCGGCATCGTGCAAGCTTGCGAGTCGTGGACGTTGCGATTGGCTTGGTTGGCCACACTGTGATGGTCCCACTATTTGGGAGTTCAACATTCCAGCACGTGAAGATACGTTCCCTCACACAACAACACACATGAACAGACGTCTGATGGGTTGACTCGTCCTGGCAGAAACAGCGTGGATAGAAATAACTGTAAGAAATAATAACTGATGTCTGTTGCAACTATAAGATATCTGACAAATTAAAGAACAGCAAATGATTGACGAAATAGCATGAGGGAAAAAAATAACATCACAGGTGACGAACAGTCACATTTTAACAAGACCACGTATGGAGCGACTGTAAAAATTCGACCACATAGCAAGCTGACATTCATCTATGCTGTAACAACGTAAGCCACAGCATTGCACCACACACACAACACATCACCCCGGGTTTGTTTAGCACACGTCGGCCAATTCTACTAAGACTTAATCATTCAAGCTGTATTCACTCAAGTGATTGCAAAACGAGCATCTGCCACTCTGGTGGAAATCATTTACGAAATGTAGTCCACGTTCATACATGTCACTGGGAGGTTGGATCATGTAAATACTACCCTAATGGAGAACAAAAAAAGTCATTATCTGGAAAGTGACTTTAACTACAACACGCTTAAATCAACACATTTACAAACGATAAATCTTCGACTATATAAATGTGTTTAATCCATATTTCTGGGCAATTAAAGCAATAAATAATCTTTCAGACACCCTTTCGGATCAAACATAAACAACGTGAATTTCCAAGTGGAGCACGAATAAATCATAGCTTCGTAGTGGAGACGGCAAAGGATTTGGAATTACAGCAATTTAACGTGCGTGGGGGGGGACAAGTCAACCTTCTTCTGGGAGAAACCAGGCGCTGGTTGCCAGGTTCTTGAGTTTCATCGTGTTTGCCATATCTAAATCTCCCCAAGGCTATGCATCTGCGTTCGCCTGCTCCACACAAACCAGGCGAAAGGAGAGGAGGATGTCACTTTGGTGAACCAACCACACGGGTGAGAAGGGAGAATGACGGCACGGTCGGGGAGACGCGGTTTGCGTGGTGTGGCAAAGGAAGACGGGCTAATGAGGGGCAGGTTGGATGAGGGAGGGAGGGGCGAGGAGAGTGCCCGCGTCGTGTTTCGGCAGATGGGCCTCAGTGTCACTCCGCATCCTGAGCCGAATGAATCACCCAACAGATGTTTAACTTCAAGGCTGGGGAGAAACCCCGGCCGGCCAGACACACACACACACACACACAGTCAGAAGTATCCAGACAGTGGTGGAAATGGGTCGACATGCAACAACGTAGTTTGCCAGAGCGGGGCACCGTAGGGGGCCAGGTTGGGTCAGGGAAACTAACCTTCAGGTGACCTTGACCTGGGTATGAAGCAACTGACAGAAAGCGTGCAGGGAAACTATCGACCTCCTGTTGGAGGAGGGAGTTCTTGGGCAAGACTAGATACAGTAGCCAGCCTAACAAACAAACATCCATCGGTCTGTCTGTCTGATGCTCGTCCGGACTACAGAACCATTCAGACGGCTTATTATTAACAAACATATCAGGAACGGAGCAACAATGTAATCACAAGGAGAAGCTTTCTTGATCTTTTCCTTGTAGTGTCATCTTGGAATAAAAAAAAAAAAATAGTCAATATAAAGCTCTTTGATAGACAAAAAAACTTTTAATAATATTGCGTCTTTGGTCTCATCCTTTTGACTTTTTCCGTTGTGGGACGTTTCATGTCAGGAGGCGTAATGATGTTTCTGCCGATACCTATGGCCAGCCAACTTCTGTAGCCTCTTTCCCGTGTGATGTAATTTTTATCACCTCACTCTTGTTTTCTGTTCTGGACTTGTTTTCAGTGTTCGAGGGCATTGCTACGGCATTGCCACTGCTTCACAATTAGAAAAATACACCCGGGGATCAGACGCTTGAGGGAGTGTGCAACAGTAAGGTGAGGCACGAGCGTTTAAAAAGAGCTGCGGCGCGTCTGAGAGAACATTCTTGAGGCCCTTTGCCCCTTTTTGGAGAAACCCAGGCAGATAAAAGAAAACACTCGGGTGGATTAAAGTGCTCAGAATGTATCAACATCAAACTAGCAGTTTTCGCCCTCTACATTTCTCAACCCCAGTCAATAGATCTAAATATTTCACTGTGCCCCGGCCGATTTATTGTTTGATGTTTTAAAAAACTTACGCGGAATGAAAGAAAATTCATTAAAACGGAGGGGGGGGGGCCCGAATGAGGCCCCCGTGCGATGGGCTTTGAAAGTCGAGTTTAACTGGGATATTGATCATTCTCTTTCTTCTGTGACAAAGGCCACCGGGGAGCCTGTTGGTGTCGGGAGGATGAAGGCAGCTTTTCCAATAACGCCAGACAACAATGCAAACACAACGTGCAGGTGAGGCTGGGAATAACCAATCCTACCGCGGACACCGTACGATGGGAGCACCGTGACACACACACACATACCTGGCACTTTGTCTGGTTTTGAAATCGAGATCCAGCACGCGTGTTACCTTAGGTGCAATGGACGCACTCTCGGGGGTTGCTGTTCGAAATACACCAGAGAAAGCGGTTCATCATGTGGTAGGTGTGGAAAGCTTCTGTGCCGGACGAAATTACACATTGGGTGAATTCCATATTCAGTCGGTAGTTTTAAATGTTGTGTCTTACCTTTCTATTACTGTTATTCTACAGGAATGTTTACATCTGGTTACATGTAATGTTTTTATTATTTAGAAGCGTTTGCAATATCTTTGTTACAATTTTCATCTATTTTTACTGTGAACTATTTGTTAAAATACCTCAAAAAACGATTTGTTGAAGTACAAAAATCTCAAGCTATATTTTACATGCGTAATGAGATCTAGTAAGATATTGACAGAACATCAGAGCCCATTCTTCAAAATAAGTAAACCAGACTCCTTTAAGAACAGTTATGGCCTAGCATTTCTACAAGACACTTACACAAATAAATGTATAACCGTTTTCATACCACAACCAAGGTATCATATAGATATATATGATATACCAAGGTATCATATATATATATATATATATATACATATATATATATACACTCGGTTGGGTTAAAGTGCTATATATATATATATATATATATATATATAGCACTGTGATGAAACTGGCTCTCATGAGGTCCTCCTCAGAAAAGGAAGATCCAGAGTTACCTCTGCTGCAGAAGATACATTCATTCCAGCCTCATTCCAGCCTCAGAAATCAACAAATAACTGCACCAAAGAATGCAGCCAAAATAAATGCAGATTAACCGATATACCATCATCAACTGTTCTGAGGAGACAGCGTTTATTGGGCCTTCATTGACAGATTTCTGAAATTAAACCACTACTGATGCACACAGATAAGATACTTTCTTAGGCCAATGGCCATTAGACCAGGTCAGGGTCAAAGTCCAAATGTTGTTGCTTCCAACCGTTGATCCTTGTGAGATGCAGAGTGGGTGGATGGATAACCTCCACATGTGTGGTTCCCACCATGAAGCATGAATGAGGTGTGCTGGTGTGGGGGTGCTTTGCTGTGATTCAAGAATTCAAAGGACAAGCAACCAGCACATCTACCACAGCATTCTGCAGTGATACACCATCCCATCTGGTTTGCGTTTAGTGGAACTATAATTTGTTTTTCAACAGGACAATGAACCAAAACACCTCCAGGCAGCGTAAGGGTTGATTGACCAAAAAGGAGAGTGTTGGTGATGAATGAGATGACCTGGTTTCCTCAATCAACCGACCACACCACAATTTATTTGGGATAATTTGGATCATAGAGTGAAGGAAAAATTACAAAGCGTGGGTACTTAAAATATAAATGTATTTTGATTTGTTTGTAAAAATCCAATGATGTCTGCACATACTGTCAGCTATGATGTGGCACCTTCAGATTTGCTCAAGTTTGGTTATTAAACTACTTTAAACAAGGTGAACCAAGTCCCAGTAACAAAACTACTGCCACAAAATTACATGATGGGTCATTGATCTACACAGAAAAGTATTATTATTAATGTTATTCTCTTGATGGGGTACAGAAAGATAGAAATATCCTCATTAGAATATCAGACCATTATTCTACAGGCTAGTAATATAATGAGATAACAAGATTGCATTTGATTGGCCAGACAAATCCATACCAATCATTAACCTCAATGTCATAGAAGATCTTATAACTTTAATTTAGTACAATAGAGTACAGTACAGTAGATCATATCGACAATTGTTTGATGATCACAGTAATTCTTTAATGATTTCTCTTTCCCTCTTCTACATGATTACTCAATAATGCATTAAACTAAATTGTATACTTTACTAAAGCCTATACTTCCTTGGTATACTTGGTATGAAAGTCCAAAAGAGATATTACATATCATTTAATGGTTGCGTTTTTTAGGATCAAACAAAGAACCAAAATCATTCTAATCATGATAAATAATCAAACAATTAGGAATTCTATTTGGGTAAGACTGATTGAAAGTTTATGAAAAGAAAATCAATTTCTAAATGCATTTCATATAAATAGAAATGCACAAATGACATTCCTGGTTAATAACATTTTAAATACCGAATATGTACAATAACATAATTAAGGTAGAAAGAGCTATAATTTGCATTTACCAAAATAATTATATTAATTCTAAGTCTTCTATTGTCACATTATTAGAGAGACTTATTTAGTCAATGGACTTTAACCAGGCTGTTCGTTTCAACAACTCCTGTGCATCGGCTTTTCACATGTAAAATATCAGCCTACATAAAGTGTACCAGGAAACACACCCCAAATTTAAACCATGACGTGGTGTTAAGAGTGTTTGTCGTGGTTTACTTTCGCTTAAAATACTGACATGAATTTCATTGCACTGACCGAACATGTCGTGGAGACAAAATGGCTGACCCTCCTTTAGTACAACACCCGTGTTTTACTGTGTACAGACGCCTCACCTCTTGCTCCCTGGCACTGCCCAATGTACCATCCACCCTGGTCAGACATAATTACAACCCGTGACCACCTCTGCCACAGGGCGACCAGCGCCACGGCCCGGAAGTGTGTTTCTGGCAGCCTGGGTGGCTGATGGCCCACTTGATGGCTTGATTGGCTCGTGTCCGATCCACTCACCAATCACCTCACCGGGTTCCATCCCAACTCTCTCCTGTCTACGTACCCCCACCCTCACCCAGCTCACTGTCGGACCTGCCCGTGCCAGCTCCCACAAGGTTATCAAGGTGGAGGGGGGTTACCATTCAGCAAGACTGACGGTCGGGCGGTACGCAAGGAGGAGGACCATCTAGCTGGCCAGAGGTGTGATGCGCTTCCACCGATGGATGTGCAGACCAGCAGGGACACCAATTCCCCCATCCCAAATCAAACCGCTCAGCATAGGCAGACTAGAGCTGACTGGCTTCTTTTAGCTCTGCTACTGTCAGTTCACCCATGGCAGGTCTGGGGAGAACAGAGGAGTGGAATTAGAGAGTGCATCTGGGTGGATCCAGGTAGAGGAGAATGGGCAAGGGGTGCTCCCAAGGCCATTCTAGTCTGCTCCGAAACGACCCACTGACTGAACACCTCTCTAGCTAGCAGAACATTGGTACCGCGCAAGGCAGAGTACATGAAATGTAGTGTTGTGATTCACTAACGGAAGACCCATCAAAGTAAGTGGGTTGATGTTTGGAGTTGGTCAGGGGTGATGTGAAAGGCCACACACGAACAACCAAATGCCAGAAAACATCAAGTCTTTATCCGAAATCAAATGGTTCAAGGCATTTGTTAATCGCGTTTCTTCTGGTTGGACCGTAGAAGATTCAACATGCTATCTATTCTACTGACGACTTGAGTATTAGTCAATTTTAGCAAACATTTAATGTTTATAAAAACAAGCCAAACGTTCCAATGAAGATAAAACGACTGTTGTCTATCTCGCTATGTGGATCTGGCTGACACAGAAAAGGGTCAAATAAAAACATTTTGACATCCAAGTGCAGAAAGCTAGCTAGGTACAAATAAAAGCTAATAGCTTGATAGAAACTTTTGAACCCAGTTGCTACTTTGCAAACATGTCTGTGAACAATTATTTGAGCCGCGTAAAACAATAACTAACAAACAATATGTGTAATTGTTACTTTATTTCCACCGGAAGAGGCCGGACTTTGAAGTTACTTGCTGGTGAGATGTTTTTTTGGTAAATTTCGAGATAACTGCAGCAAGCAAATGTCGTCAGCATTTACCGTTCCAGCCAACTGGAGCTAATCCAGACAAATTACCAGCTGCATTGGGGAAAACATGTTACGTTGTAATAATGGGAAAATATATATTTCAGGCCCATCAAAAAATATATAAATAGATTCAAATTGAGAGCGTTTAATTTAAAATTGTGTTTGTACTGCTGGTAATTTCATGTATGCCTCTTTATATAAATTTTTCAGGTTGCACTTGTACCTGAAAAATAAATAAATGGAAATCAATATAATTGATAATGTAATGTGAATTGTCAACATCAATTGTTTCAATGCTAGTTCAAGTGAGGCACAATGACTGCATTCATATTCTCCCTCTATCCAAGACCCATCCACCTGCATTTGCCTCTCCTTTGACAAACAGCACACAGCGGGAGGTAAGTTGAGTTGTGTTATTTCGTTATTGACCGACATGGCTGACGAGATGCTTGTCCTGGTCTCAGGCACAAGAGAGGGAGGAGAGGGAACATCTCTGCCGCCGAAGTGGCGCCCGGCTGGCTGGGATAGGGGGGGACGATGCCACACCACCACGTCTGTCCTTCATAGATATTCCGAACGTGTCTTCGCCCCAGGTTGCCCTGTCAAGGTCTCCGCTTCCCCGCTCCCCTCCGACGGCGGCTCTGAGACAGGGTCACGGATGACACCGATCGGCCCGCCTGCCAGACGTGACAGCACAGCTGGTTGCCTAATGACAGAGGGGCCGTACCCGGCGCACACCTGTCCATCGTGGGCGGGGCTGGCGACCTTGTGAGCCGTGGTGCAACGTCGGGCCGGGCAGATGTTCCGGCAGAGAGGAGGAGAACGAGACGGACTCGCTACAGGGACCTCTGTCTCCGGGTCTCTCCTCAGCTGTAATTGAAAACCGTGTAAAAGGTCAGTGGTGTTCCGAGAGCGCTGAGCTGTCCCTGCCTGACCGTATCCTCTAAGCGGAAAAACGTGACAACGGGAAAAACAACGCTCTCTGACAGCTTTTGCCTCAATTACTGCCCATTAAATATGTGCGAAACTGATACCATGATGGCCATGTAATGACAATATCTGTAAACATTTGCGCCAGCATAAATCTGCATAGTCAAGTAGTCGCGGGGCCCATCTGTCCGAGGCTGAGCCTAGGGGTCCCAGGGAAAGCTCTAATCATTGGGTTCATTACTGAGACATTGTTATGACATTGGGTCTCTAAGTTGAGGATGACCTTATTCAATTGGGGCCTGGAAGTGATAAAAGTTATGGATGATTGAAAATGTAGGGGAATTCTGGACCAATACAATAGTAACCCTATCCAGGCTGCTGTGTAGTGTGAACTATTGCCTAGCTGTCCTGAATACTTTAGTAAGTCAGAGTGACCTTTGGGTCCAAGTCTCTCCCTGATGAGGAGTGGCTGGGTTCTAGGTTTTAACTCACCCCAAATACTGTTTCTCTGTTCATGGTTCCTTTAAACAGAACCAGCATTGGACCTGTCAGACACCATCAGCTTCCCCAAGTAAGGGGAGACTGGCTGGACCCTCAGTTGGAACAGGAAGATCCAAACAGACTATAAAATCGCCCAAGAATACTATGCTGGGTGATTTGAGGTAAACATTTGATTTGAGGCCACTTCATAGTCTGTTAGAACTGAGAAAGTGTAGTATGAGAGATATAGGAATTGTGACAGTAAGTTCTTTATTTTGCTCGGGTTAAAAGGTAATGTTTCTTGGGAGTTGGTTTTCCTGGGGTGGGGGGGGTCCGAAAGACATGGTTTCGGGACAACGCAGTCCAAACTAAATTGAAGACATACCCTGTCGACGGTGACATCTCATTTCGGTTTCATTTCAATAATGCATGAGGTTTGAAAAGACATTAGACCAAATGAGGAACACATGATGCTGACACTCAAACATGTGGTTGGGGAGTGTGGGCGTGGGGGTTGTTCCTAATAAAAACAAGTGCTGTGACTCGAGCGCAGAGCGCAAACAGGAAGGAAACAATCCCGTCCATAAACTCTCCCCAAATGAGCCCGTTATCAATAACACTTGCGTCTAGCGGAGAAACAAAATGTTGCCGGATTTCACAATGTGTGTTTTTGGTTTGACTGCCGTAGACTTTGCCAATAACAACGTTACCCGCAATCACGATCCAAACCACACAGCCTTGGCATCGCAGTCTGTCACAAATTAGGTTTTGGTTCTGACCGAATGCAACTGCTTCCTGTCTCGTTCTGTTTTCTCTTACTGTCTCGGCCAAAGACAAAGCAAAGGACAGAAGGTTTTTTCACTGTAAGCAGGGAAATAAATGCACATTGGAAACAGTTGGAGTGATGACGACTGTGAAATACAGGGCTATATATCTTTTTTCAAATGTAATAAAAGTAACATGAAAACAAAGCATTACCATATCTGACTGAATGGACATGCCCGTTTCTCATTACATATTGACCCGTTAGCCGCTAACGTACCAAGCTTCAGAAAAAAACAGGGATGTTTTCTATGTCTACGGATTCTGTATCACTTATGTTTGCTATAGGCCTCTTTTACTGTGTTTGTGACTTGCTCTGTGTGTGGAGAAAGGCGGAGTGTTCGTACCCGCTGGTGAGTGTGTTCGCGCCGCTCAGATTGCACATTACAAAGGGAAGACAGCTTCTGGGCTTGCTGAACTTTTGCTTGTTATCAGGAGCTGGGATAGGGATGGAGAGAATTGATCTTTTGTCTGCTGGAGGTGCACTCCCCTGGGCCGGACCTGCTCCCCCCTCCTTCCCTCCCTCTCTGCCTCCCTCTTTCTCCATCCTCCCCTCTCCCTCTTTTTCTCTCATTCATTCTCTGTTTTGTTCTCTCTCTTCTTTCTTTCTTTTCTCCCTTCTTCTTTCTATCCCTCTCTCACCCCGCCCCTCTCTGTCTCTTCATCCCTCCGTTGTCTCCTCCGCATGACGGCTACCCCAACCCCCCCCCCCCCCCCCCCCCCCCCCCCCCCCCCCCCCCCCCCCCCCCAACTGGCACTCGTCCTGCCTCTGCTGAGAGGAGAGACGTGCGCTGAGCGCCTGACACCGGGATTGATCTGATCTCGCGGTCTCCCCATAAGCTCCGTCTCATCCCTGGCTCCCAAAGACGCTGCAGGGGAGATGTGAATGGCCGATGAAAAGGAAGGGGCAAAGCGGTTTTGGGCGAAAGAGGAGTAGATATCATCAGCCCCTATTCTCACAAATGGCGAACGAGGAACGCACTGCGGCCAAAATGGCGAGAGCTCTGGAACACTGGGTACTTGATGGCATGAGAGGTTGCCGCATGTAGCTCACGGGACTGGGTTCCGAGTGACCTTCGGACGACTCAAACTGATGATTACCAGGAAATCCTAAACATCAATTTAAATAAGTGTCTCGGCATCATTCGTATTTTCCCCTTAAACCTTCCCTCCATCCATTCAGAAAGTATATTTTGCTTCCCCCCCCGACCATCGCGGTGCGTCTCAGACATTCGGTGAATGAACCGCAGACTTGTTTTATTCAAGTGAGCTGCAAATGGTATGTTAAAGCTAATGACTCTCACGGATACGCCTGCCCGCAGAAAAATGAAAAATCCCTGACATTATCCTGCCTGGGCAAGAATACCAGCTATGCTTTTTTTATGGGAGAAAAACTCCACGTTACAGTGTGTTGGCCAGATGTTGGTGGGAGTCAGAATGTTATGCAGGAACCCACTGAATGTTTCTAGACCACACATACACAAAATCAAATCAAGCCGTCACTTCGGGCCAGAAAATGCACAAGTAAATGGTGTTCATCTGATAAACCTTTTTTTTTGTGGATTTGTATTGGAATCAACCTTATTTCTTTTGATGGAATAGAAATCGCCAGGGAGACTGGTGGTGAGGGATAAACCCTGCCTCTAAATACATCTGAAATAACGTTGAAGGGTTGGGTATTTGGAATGAGCACAGGCCAGGCTCCTGTCCAGTGTTGTTATCACTGTTATCTGTGTCTTCTTTCTTTGTCTGAGATTTCTTTTGAGCACTTGCATATTTTTTACTTATGATTAATCACATTGTACAGGCTTTTCTCAGGGCAGATTTTACACAAGTACCCCAAAGCCAACTTGAGAAGTTTCTCAATCCTCATGCCATGTCCAGGTTTGGCAGTTTAGTGCATGTTTGTAGTTTCTTTTGTAATTTCACAACTACAAAATGAAGTTTATCATTTAACGTATGTTTCTTGAAAATATCTAAAGGTAGTTAAATTCATTCATTCATAAAAAATGTGACAGCATGCGGTTGTGTGTGTGTGTGGGGTTGGGTTGGGTTGACTCACTCTAGTGTAATGGTGTGATGTGCACGTTCTGCAAGCTATTGTAATATACCTGGAGTATCTTTATAATATTTGAGGTTCTAAAGCCTTACAGTACCTGGTTTATATACTGTCTGAATTATAAATATTATGCATTAAGTATGGATTATTGACCGACAGACCGGCAGCTACTGCAAACATGATAATTTGTGGGTTAGCCAATTTCGAGAAGTTGAGATGGCCGGATACCCTCCACAAAGGTCCGGGGGTGGGATGGGGGCTGCGGGTGGATGAATCCAGTTTAATAACAAAGGGATCTAATTGTTCCCACTGCCCCACCCCCTCCTCCAACATAACTCTCATTACGACCTGAGCTCTGTGCACTGTCACACAATATTAAGTTGTTGAAGAGCGGGGGCCGAGATAATCGATAAACACTTTACTCACGGCGTGTGGGGGGGGTGATGATGAAGAAGTGCGCGGCCCCTCCTTTAGCACTTTGGCCCTACCGTAACAGTGGGAACCAATAGCACCCAAAGCCCTCCTGCGTCCAGGAGAAGGCCGGCGGGACGACCCAGGGAATGATTGCCGAGCAATAATCCAGCGCGGGAGCTCCTGGGCCCCGGCAGAGGCCCCCCCCCAGGGGCCCGTGGAGCATCAGTGCGTCTGAGAGGGAAAGGTGAACCCGGTCACTCTAATTACAGGGTCCTCACACACACACACACACGCACACTCACTCACTCCGTCGGCATAAGAAAAGGCCAATTAAGGGGGGGGGGAGATAAGGGGAGGTTTTATTTGTGTACTAATTAAGACCAAGATGAAATTCAGACGGGGGAGGAGGTTGAGGAGGGGAACAAGCTGTCGGGTAATAAAGGTGGCTTTAGGTGTAGTTATCTGAGAAGCACAGCCTTGAGATAGTCACCCTTAATCCCGCACTAGAGCCCCGGAGTTGCACTGCAAGGTCTCTCCTAATTTGATCCAGGCCCTTATGAAATTGCTGGGCTTTGACAGCCGGATCATCGACAGTGTTTATTGTCTATTAGGTCCTTGTTAGTGAGTGTGTGTTCTGTGGGGGGGGGGGGGAGATTTAGAATGAAAATACCTGCCGGTGTGAATGAACGAACCGGGCGTCTCAAGACAATGTTAACTACTGAATGTCCTCTATTATCGTGACTAGGCCCTAAAACCTGACATACTTAAGAAAGGTTGTGTTATTATTAATCATAATTATGCAATGTGCCCGTACACGTGTAATCGCATCAAAGGTGTGACCATTAAAGGGGCATTACACCCTCGGGGGACTTTAGGTGGTGAGTCTCATGACTGGGAAATTTCTAGGGCTGTGAAATGTGTTTCACAAATAATTGGCCAGATGAGCGTGGGAGTGGCTCGCCAAACAACACACACTAATAAGTCAGTGTGTTATGAAGGGCGAGCGAGATCGGAATAATTACAGCAGTCGTGTTTTAATTTCATGACGCCACCATGTTATAAAGATTGCACAACAAAATAGTTTTTAGTTAATGGTTGTCCATTGAAATAGCCATGAAATGTTTTTAGCAACGGACATGTAGGTTTTCTTTCGAAAAGTCTACAACTCTGGAGACTGTGTTTTCTGCTTTGGCCGAATCTCAACCTTCTTGATGACAATGCGACAACATCACAACAACATTACAATTGCTTGGACCACAGCGGTAGAGAGGGACTGTGTGTTGTTGGAACTACAGTGTGCAACAGTGATGACGGTCAAGGAGTTGTTTTGGCAAACTCTCTGAATCAGTTTCATGGACACAGATTAATATTTGTCCCAAAAGCTCCAGCGAAAATCCACAAAAGCAACCCGATGTATTTCAACATCCTATCAAAGGATGTATGTACAAACAGGGAAGTGGAGTAGGAGAGTGAGCGTGTAAATAGTCTAAGAAGTGGCCTCGGTAGATTTATCATCAGGGTGGCTATGGCATTGTTCAACTCCCACCTGGTAGTAAGTATCCCCTCGGATCAGAACGCGAAAAGTGCTCGTTATCATTACCCGCTACGAACACCGACTCTCCTCCGATCTTAAAATGATATTTTCTTTCTTGCTTAAGTTCAACCTGGTCGACTCTCAAGCCTCATCAAGAAGCATTTCATCCCTTATTAGAGATTAGACTCACAGAGACCCCCTGCGTCGCGTTGTCACTGTAAGACGTGTTGCCCCGGAATCAAAGCCGGAGCCCCACAGAGCATCTGTAACGCTCCACTTTATCGGCTCACTAAAGAAGACCGCATGTGGCAAGGATCTTCAAAAAGTCAAGTAATCTGGACGATTTGACAGCTCGCAGCAGGGGGTGTTGCGTTGGGCTCTTGTGGCATCGTTGCTGAGACTGGTTCTCCACATTCAGAGAACCCTCGGCTTCCAATTGGATTCACCAGTGAGACGGAAATATTGATGATGTAATAATGCATCGCAAGCAAAGCCAGAAATTAGCTGCGAGAGAAGAAAGTGTGTGATGTTGAAGCAATGCCAGGAATACAAGATGCGCCCTCATCAAGAGGAATAGAACACCCACTGACGTAGCTACAAATGCTTGGATCTGAGAACTACTTTGTAGCGTTGCATCATGGCCGGTCCAACATATCACGATTTTACCGGGGGACGGAAACGCTTGCATTCGTGTCCCTGCAGTGGATACAAATGCTGAACCGAATACACTCTAAAACATTCAAATGCCAAATGTTTCGTTTGCTCACGAATGCCCTCCTAGAGGAAACATTGCACATTTCCTATTTCTAAACTGTCGCCCGTTTGGTCTTTCATAAACGCAGAAGGACACCTGTTCCTAACAGTTTGAGTTATTTTCTAATAAAAGGTACAGGTTCCCATTCAACCAGGAAATCCCTGGTTGCATGAAATAGATTTGTATGATGTAGGGCTCCCAAATAGGACAGCGTTTGGGACACTGCCTTGGACATCTGACGCATTGACGCCAGCAGTTTAAATTCTGGTTGCAGGATAACAACAAGGCCTAGAGGTCCTCCAGAAGGGGGCAGGAAATCTGTCTCACCTGCATCCAGATTGGCCGGATAGACACCTCCTGGTAAGTTGTGAATCTGCCAGCTCAATCGTTGTCTTTGGCTGAAGAATTTGCTCTCCTCCAAGAACGCCTCCCGTTTGAGCAAGCCGTATAGCATAACAGCTTGGCAAGATGTGCATTAGCGGACAAACGTGCTGTGGGTCAAGGCTGTAATTGCAAATTGAATATCACACATTTGGGTGTGGAGAAAAATAATGAAACTACATTCAACAATGCTGTGAGTCATCGCTCTCAGGCGTAATGTGTTCATGTTGTGAAATATCTTCACTAGAGAGAGGAATTAGGCGTTTGAATGATGTATTTGCCGTAAGCCCATCAACAATATCTACTCTGTAAACACTATTTGATGTTACAGAAAGTCTATCATCTAGGAGTACATCGACCTCCTCGTCTCTTTCCCCTCAAGCGACAAAGATCAACTGGACTCGGCTGGATTTCTTCAGAAGGAGCGATTGGGGCACTAGAGGCGTGGGTGCTACAGAGGCGCAGGTATCACTTCAAAGTGTTCAGATGCCGATTCTGTCTGTCTTGCACTGTGAAGGTTTTTTCTTGACATACCAGTTGGATTCATGCAACCACTTTCCACCAGTGACCTACGAAAATGTTTATACACAGTTTACACACTGTTACACAAAAATGTTTACAAACTGTAAACATTTCTGAAGGTTTTGGATTGAATTTGGTTTGTTAGTGCATGTTTAAAATATGTCAGTTGCAGTAGATGAGTAAAATATGCGTAGTTTTCTGCATGAGCTCTGTTTTCTTCCTGACTGATTGGTTGTAAGAAAGGAAAACACTGTGCTTGGTGACGTAGTCCATGAAAAAAATATTTTTCTTTTCACGTTTACCGAAGACAATAATGTTTCCATCACATTTGGTTTTACTCTGTCAATGGTTTTGCTACACAAACGTGTGTCAAATAGTGAATGTGCCAGCTGGCCTATCATTATGCAAACTGAACTACCAACCTGTATAATTCCTTATAACCTAATCCGAAAAACGACACGAGGAAAACAACACAACATATGTCATTTTGCGTGACACCAAGCTTAATGGAATGTCATGTGATAATACCCCTAGACTGTGCGGAATGCAAACTTGATATTTTTACTCTTTTTCGTTTCATTGATCAATGTAAAATTAATTGTGTTTACTTGTTTTCTGCTAACACATCAGTCCCATCTTGATCTGTCTGATGTGTCTCTCCATGCAAATGGGCTCCACAAATATTTTTGGGGATGTGATGCAAGCCATCGCAATGGGGTGAGGGGTCAACATGCAGGGCTTTGCCATCTCTGTGGGAAACACACAAATCAACAGAACCTTCTGCTGTTCTGTACGTCAAAATTGGAAGGGACAGTAATTCTGCACAATAGCCCCGCATGTAATGGACTCCAAAGAAGAAGAAAAATGCTTCTTTCTGTCAGTCCGTCCCTTGATGTGAACAACTATTAAAGCCTGTTGGTTTTTGCTTTTCTAGTCTACAACCACCACAGAGTGACTGAGATGTGAGGGGGAGAGACAAAGAGATCCACCCTGGGGGTCTTGCTGATCTAACCCCAACCCCAGGGATGGGGCTTCGGTCTGGGGCCAGCTTCCACCGCTTCCACCCGTCTGTCTGGGTGAATCTAGTCCACAGTCAGCCATCGACCTCCAGGCCCAGACAAACCCCCAACCTGCCGTTAGCGCCCTCCATCAAGCAGCCATTTCCCATGTGTCAGGCCAACCGCAGGGGCTCGGCAGGGATAATTGTGTGTGTAAATAATGGTGTTCCTTCAGCCATTCTACTGTGAAGCCACTTCACTGTAAACAAGAATATGCTCATGTGCTCCCCAGCTGAAATAAAAAAACAAATAAAACAATCCTAGCTTGGATCCCTGTTCCAGGGCTCTGACGGGCGTTGGGGCGGGGGGCTATGAAAGCACACCGACAGGGGTAAACAGTGCCGACCTGACCCCGCGAACTCTGCAGCGACTCCCTCTCGCGCTATCAGGGCTTTGGATGGCTCCCCAAGCTAACCCCGGGCTAACCCCGGGCTAGCGCCGCAATACGTGGACAGGATGACGCCTGAGAAGCACAATAAGGCCTAATTAGCTCCGGCAGTCCCTCACTTGACGTTACACTGGTTCTGTTCTACTCCCTCTTTCCCCAGACCTCCGCCTCTCTCATCACTCCATCCATCCATTTACCAGTCCACGGTCGGAGGTGTTTTTCCATCCTATCACCAGTCTAAACTGCTTGAGTCTGTTGAGGAGTTGGGGGGGGGCATATATTGTCTAAGGGGGTCCTTTAGCAACAACCCTGTGCCATTTATGTCTAGAAACAAGGTGCCGTAATTTAGAATGTGTTTCAGGGCAATTAAAATGTAACAGGCACAATTACTTACTTTTCCGCTGGGGACACACCAATCAGCCAGCACACACGTGTGTGTGTGTGTGTGTGTGTAATGGGCTTATGGCCTTGACACCGCTGAGACACAGACATGTCTTCTGTATCGCCGGGGCAGGGGTTTTCTCCATGACTACGGACCTGCAGTTGTTAATTGTGGCTAAAGTTTATAAATAAAATCAGCTGCTTGCTCCTAAATGCTAATTAGTGTTAAAGATCAAATTTACGATTTCATAAGCGCATATTTCTCCAAAGGCTCAGGTCGTGTGCCCTCCACACATCACTCGGTCATACGCAGTCTTGTAGGTAATCTCTCTGTGGGGAAGGGAGAGGGGCTGAGCTGGGAGCGTGAAGGAACACAGGCATAAATACTAATAGTACTTAGTGGGTACTTAGGGACTCGGAGTTTGTGCGATTTATTGAGCTAGCCGGGCTTCTGAAGCAAGCATACTGTGTACACTCTCTCGTACATGCTGAAGTGTGGGGCTGACAAACCTCAGAGGCTAGTCTGTGGAAGGAGACATCACAGGCTAGCGCTATCGTTTAGATCAAGATGCTAGCAACATGATCCTTTTTTTTTAACTTTTGTGTGCTGAAGACCTTCTCAACGCTCCCTTACTCTAGGGAACTCTGGTTAAACAATTATTGACCGTTGCTTTTTTCGAGAAAAAAAAATAAAAAATGTTTAGATTTTCTTTCCTCTATGATATCTCTTAAGGTAGCAATAACGTGGACCGTCAAGCAATTCTGTTCTAGATTTTCGAGACATATTTTGGGAAATGAAAACAATAATGTTTAGAACTCAACTGAGTAACACACCAAAAGAAATGATGATATCGCCACTGTCTCTTTTAGCGTGTACAACATAGCATGTGAGGGTCTTAAAGGAAAACAGATAACCCATTCATGTTCCTTAGAGTCCTACCTTTAATGAAGGTGGTCCTTTCAGCTAATATACCCAATACTCTACCCATGTAAAGGACATTGAAGGTTAGCACATCAGTAGGATTTTGTTCATAAGGGGCAGTAAAGCACTCCTATAATCACCAGTGCTGGTCTTTGGTCCAGGGGTTTGAGAAACGCTGAGTTACCTTGCGAGCCGTCCATGCTGACAGGGATGTGTATTGAGTCAGATCCATACAGACATTGACTAACGAAACCCTGGACATTCCCTATTTTGCTTTTTGTCTCCTTCAGCGGTGGTTTCATGTTTACATTTTTGTCATTTAGCTGGCGCCGCAATGTATCCAGAGGGACGTACACATATTATTGATTGCATCTATTTCAGTGCCCATACATGCTTTACGATTTATTTTAGCAACGGGTGAGGAGAAGCTGGGGAAGATTAGGTGGCCATGTTGGTAGGTGGCCATTGTAGCCAGAATTACCAGAGTTACCGGAGTTAGCCCCCGTAGTCTGACGATACATCCCATAACCTCTTTAGAAACCTCACTCTGGACAAGTCCTAACCCATAGACGGGTCTGTTTAAAGCCACTCCATTGTGAACATTAAGAAGCGCTCTGACAGGAACTCTCCTCATTCTTGTAAACTCTTGCGCATCAGGTTTTCTTCATGTATCTTTTTCTTTCACCTCACAGCGTTGCGTGGCCACCGGGCTCCCAGCTCCACTATTGATCCAGGTCACCACATCAAGGTGTGGCTTAGACAGCGGAGACCGCGTTGAGAGCCGCGACGGGACCGGCCTAAAAGGGAAGAGAACCCCTCGGCTCCAGCCTCCAGGCCACGCCCGCAAGAGTGACAACTGCTGAGACCACTTCAATGGGCCTCAGTGGGCCCCCAGCACTTTCTAGTCCCCACTTCAAAGCAAATGGAGCCTCTGGCAGTCCACCCCCCCCCCCCCCCCCCCCCCCCCCCCCTCTATCCCTCACTATCTCTTTCTCCGTTCCTTTGGGGTGGCTGGCCCTCCTCGCCTCCTCCGCGCCTCCTCCTATCCCCCTCCCAGGCCTGTCAATGTCAAAGCCGGAGTGAGTCCAGTCAAAGCCAGCCATCTCTCTCTCTCTCCACCGATGCGTCAGTCTTTTCCCCTCTGCATGGCTGGCCCTCTCTGACAAGTGGAAATCACAGAGATCCGAGCGAAGAAGACTTCTGAGTGCCTACCCTACAGCAATCAGTGTCCCGAACCTTAAAGATGACACAGAGTGCACGCATCTCCTTATACTTCAGAAACCACTCGCAGATTTTGAGTTTCACACACGTTTTGAAAGGGGGCAAGGAATACATAAAACTAGGGGGGGTGGGGTCTTGGGGGGTTCTGCTGTTCTGCACGGTGATGTTTTTTGACTTTCCAGGATAAATAGAGAGGAAGGAGAGAAACTTGACTTGCCAAAAGGGACCTTGGGTTTTGCCCTGTGGGCATGGCTGCTTTCATTTTCCTCTTCCTCCATCGCTATTCCCCCCGGTTTCCCGGAGTTATGATTGAGTTTCACATATTGGAGTTATATCTGGCAACGCGTCTTGTTTATCTGCCGGGCTTGATAACTATACTGGTCCAGGGAAGCAGAAGGGAGGGGGCCAGGACTCATAACTTCTCATCTTTCTCTCTGTCCGCATTGATTGAGCCAGAGTTCATTAGTTACACTATCCAGCCATTCCTTCCTCTTATCTCTAACTCCAGATTGGACACAAGGACCCCCAAGACCTGCTGGGCTCGAGTCTGGCACCCATGCTGGGCTTTCGTTTCTCCAGATGGGACGGACATGATGGGTTTGCCTACCGGTAATACAATTGAAAATGAAAAAGTATGTCCAGACTGTGGAACGTTTTTTTCATATCTTAATTCCAGCCATGCTCATTGACAGAGATAATCTAACTTTCACACAAACCATTTGACTTGAAGTAGGCCATGCATGTACAAAAAAGCCCTTGTCACAGTTGAAGCAGAACTGTAAAGAAGAGTGGGCCATGCATGTATAATAAAAAAGGCCTTGTCACAGTTGAAGCAGAACTGTAAAGAAGAGTGGGCCATGCATGTAAATAAAAGCCATTGTCACAGTTGAAGCAGAACTGTAAAGAAGAGTGGGCCATGCATGTAAATAAAAGCCCTTGTCACAGTTGAAGCAGAACTGGAAAGAAGAGTGGGCCATGCATGTAAATAAAAGCCCTTGTCACAGTTAAAGCAGAACTGTAAAGTAGAGTGGGCCATGCATGTAAAAAAAGCCATTGTCACAGTTGACGCAGAACTGTGAAGAAGAGTGGGCCATGCATGTAAATAAAGCCCTTGTCACAGTTGAAGCAGAACTGTAACGTAGAGTGGGCCATGCATGTAAAAAAAGCCCTTGTCACAGTTGAAGCAGAACTGTAACGAAGAGTGGGCCATGGATGTAAAAAAAAGCCCTTGTCACAGTTGAAGCAGAACTGTAACGAAGAGTGGGCCATGGATGTAAAAAAAAGCCCTTGTCACAGTTGAAGCAGAACTGTAACGAAGAGTGGGCCATGTATGTAAAAAAAAGCCCTTGTCACAGTTGAAGCAGAACTGTAACGAAGAGTGGGCCATGGATGTAAAAAAAAGCCCTTGTCACAGTTGAAGCAGAACTGTAACGAAGAGTGGGCAGCATGTCCTTCCTGTCAGCGTAGGAAGCTGATAAACAGTTCCATAAAGTTATTTCAGCCAAAGGAGGCAACACCAGCTTTTGGAGCTTGGGATGTACTTACTTTTTCCTAAACTATAAAATTTCCTTTCTGTAGATTTTTTACTATTATCCTTGAATAATTTGTTTAAGTTTGGTTAAATTAATCTGTCAACGATGTTAAAGGGGAGATTACATATCCGTGTCCAAATATGTTAAATAAAAAAAAAACCTGAGAGGGTGTACTTACTTTTTCACATGACTGCAACTCGTTTGATTGTTTGTGTGTTGGTTTCTTTCAATTAAAGTCCAGCCCCAAAGTTCCCCCCTTGATGTCCGCTGTGGGACTGGATAGGGCCTGCTCTGTTTCAACCTTTTGGCTTTTATAAAGAAAACTCCATCCATTTTTTATGGGACTCTTTTTTTTTTAATCAATACAAACACTATGAATGATATTCCACCCAGGTCCCAGACCAGTATAGAAGGGGGGAGGGTTACTTGGCAGAGGTGTGTTGAATAAGACAGAGGTGGGGGAGAGTAGAGAGGAGTCACGGCGGCCCCACTCGGTTATAATTCCACCAAAATGGAAGTCTCCGAGGTGTCTCTGATTGTCTCGCGCAGGAGGGGTTGAGTCCAGCCAGACGTAGAGGACAGAGAAAGACAGAACGCGGGATGGATAGATGGAGAGACAGATGGACGGAGAGGCAGAGAGAGCGGGTGAGATAGAGAGACGAGGGGTAGAGCGGTGTTTGCTGGACCCTGGCTGTGTTGCTGTGTTGCAACTAGGCCTCAATTATTCATGGTGTGGTGAACATGTCAGTAGGGCCGAGCCCGGGCGGCCTGCGTATCAAACAGTGCGTCCACGGGCAACCCGGACCCACAATGCACCTGGAGCAGAGATGCAGCACACCTCGCCGTGGAGACCCCTCCGCTGTTCTCTGGATAAACAGACAACAAGGCTGCCTGACTACCGACTCATTCTCTTGATTCTCCTCTGGAGCCGTGACTACAGGCTGCCAATGTTGTTGTTGGGATGCAGGACCCGGTGGGTTCTGGGTTTTTATGGCTCAACTCTTTATTTTAGACTTCCTGTATCTCCTTTCCTCTAAGTCCTCTCCCTCTGCCTATCTCCTCTAAGTCCTCTCCCAGTGTCTATCTCCTCTCTCTCTTTATCTCCCTCTGCCTATCTCCTCTAAGTCCTCTCCCTTTGCCTATCTCCTCTCTCTCACGTCATCTCCCTCTGCCTATCTCCTCTCTCTTGCTTCATCTCTCTCTGCCTATCTCCTCTCTCCATCTCCCTCTGCATATCTCCTCTCTCTTTATCTCCCTCTGCCTATCTTCACTCTCTCCATCTCCCTCTGCCCATCTCCTCTCTCACTTCATCTCTCTCTACCTATATCCTCTCTCTCATCTCTCTCTGCCTATCTCCTTTCTCTCTCTTTATCTCTCTCTGCATATCTCCTTACTCTCTCTTTATCTCTCTCTGCCTATCTCCTTCTCTTTATCTCCCTCTGCATATCTCCTTACTCTCTCTTTATCTCCCTCTGCATATCTCCTTACTCTCTCTTTATCTCCCTCTGCCTATCTCCCCTCTCTCTCTTCCTTCTTTTAATCTCTCTGTAAATGTATTTGCGGAACCCCAAAATGTCCATACTAGCAGGGGTTCTAATTCCCACAGGGACTGGGTGGTGATGGTCCCAGAATTTTACTATCCACCTTAGTTCTACTACAGACTCCCTTTTCACTTTATTTACTTCCAGTTCCTGCACTTTCTCAAACCCACTATAGGCTCGACTATAGACCACTGTGGGTACCACTAACAGAAGACCTGCTCCACATTTCCTTAAAAGGTTACGTGAAAATATTTCTACCTAGGAGATAAGAAAATGATTTAAATGGCTTGCACATTTATTCTCCCCATGTTTTGGCTTCACAACCTCATAGTCTGATCCTTTGCCGCGATACAGCACAGGGTCAGCCAGTGACGAGCTCTCTGATTGGTTCCCTGCTGACATTGGCAGGGAGCAGGGATAGGTCAATCTGGGCATGCCCTGAGCACAGAGAAATCCTTGGATGGCTGCCCAGAGCCCTGGGATGCCCATTGCTGCTGTGGTGCCAACAGTCTATCATTCTGCCACCTGTGAGTGGAAAAGACAGTGTGGGTTAGCTGATTCAGAGACATGGCTGAGCGTGAAAGGTTTAACATGACACTGTTCCGTTAAAGACATAGACCAGCCAAATTGACCTCCTGTATTTTCTTTTAAAAATGTAGTGGAAGCACAAAGGGATTCCACTGAGATATTCCAATGAGGGATTACACTGAGGGATTCCAATGAGGGATTCCAATGAGGGATTACAATGAGGGATCCCAATGAGGGATTACACTGAGGGATTACAATGAGGGATTACACTGAGGGATTACAATGAGGGATTACACTGAATCCCCCGCCAGATTCAAGAGCACAGCAGGTGGCAGCATGACACAAAAGTATGTTTTTAGATGGCAAACCAAAAAAGCATAGAATAAGAGGATTAGCTGGCCAGCAATTATTATTTGGAACACGGTATTATTTGGTGATTGCTGATTACCTCCAGTCCTGTTAGTGTTACTGATCTTGAAGTTGCAAGCAGAACTTAAAAATTATATCTTCCTAATTCTCCTCAATATAAAACACACTTGATCTAAATGGCAATTTTTGGACTTGAATCATCATTGTGACGGCTGGTGCAGTGAATGAGAATGATCAAGGCGCAGGGGTGAATGAAGTGTTCGAAGTTTAATTCTCCCAGAACACTGAAAGCCGTAAAAGGCTGAAACAAAGAGCAAACGTGCTCGCAGGCACGGAATTGTACGTATTCTATGTAACACGTGTGCAGAGACACGGCTGATAGATATACGGATATCCAACACGCAACAACGACAATAACGCACAAAGAGACGAGACACACAGGGGTTTAAGTACCCAGCTGATTGGGGACAGCTGTGGGGAATCAGGGAAGGGTGCCTTCACAGGACATGGGAAACAGGACAAACATACACGACGGCGCTAGAAGGCCGGCGACGTCGAATGCCGGGGAGGCACACGCCCGGAGGACGAACCGCCACCAGGAGGCGACTTGACAATCATGCTACA
This sequence comes from Novumbra hubbsi, assembly GCA_016801125.1. NCBI lineage: Eukaryota > Metazoa > Chordata > Actinopteri > Esociformes > Umbridae > Novumbra > Novumbra hubbsi. Next base: position 80,170 of record JACXGK010000598.1, read on the forward strand.
CTCTTGATAAAAAAACAGTTCTAAATTGCTGGTGTGGGTTTTTAAGGGCCTCTTTTGGAGATTAGAGGCAAACTCAGGTGCATAATCTGTTTTTACTTTTGTTCTGTTCTTCAGATTTTTGAGACACAGAACATGTATTAGGAACTTTCCAGAGAGAATTGTTCTGGACCCTTCCATGTGTGATTTCACACCATAGAGCTTTTTGATAGTACATTCTTTATTTTCCCCTGGTGTTTTGTACTTGCATGAGTGGTGATCTGCTTTGTGGTATTTGTAAACTGGCAAGATATCAGTTTTAGGAGACACCATGAGGTAGATAGGGGGAAACGGACACAAAGGGAAAGAGATGGGGTGGGGAGAACAGAGAGGATGAAATAGGGGGGGAGAAACAAGGGAGAGAGAGAGAGGGGGGAGAGAAAGACAGAACTCCTCTGTTTTTTGAGTAGTTTTAAGGACAGGCAGCTCTCAACACAGCTTGACAATACATCATTGGACATTCCCTTGGCCCACTTATACACTCCTATTCTGTTTTCACCAGCCCGACAAAAAGACCTGGAATGTATACGGCCCCGGAATTGGATAGGCCTTCTGATGTGTCGAGCTGCCGCATGCATTGCATACTGTCTCTTGGATGAAAAAAAAGAACATTGGTAGTTTTATCAGTCAATGAATGCCTTTTCTCTCTCTGACTTTTATTCTTTTTCGTCTTGGGGTTCCGACCTACAGAGGTGTTACATGTTCCTGCTGGATCTGAGCTCCTCAACAACAATCTAAAATGAATTTGCAGGGAAAGGTTTGCGTTGTCCACCATGTGTCCCTGGAGACGTTACTCGACCATCACTGTTTGCCGCCTCATGCTACATTTATTCCATTTTGAGAGGTGGAATGGGCTTTTGTTTCAAAGGTTAGACTGTCAAGCTGCTAAAGGACAGTTGATGTGACACCGGAATGATTCTTTTTTGCCTCTAATAACCAGATAGGATGTTTAGTGTTGACCGATTGTCACCTTAGTACATACATATAGTGCCCTCCAGAGCTATCAGCATCCCTGGTACATTTTATTGTTGTTCATGAGCTCAATCTTACACTTAAAATATCACATAAACCTACCCTTTAATTGACTGACATTTGTTCAGAGAAAAGAGATGCCGATATGGAAGACATTATAGGGGACAGCTCTGTAATCTTGACATCAAGAGGATGCACGTACTATTAAATGCATGAGTACCAATACCCTCATATTTATACCCCAGTGAAACAGGATATCAAGACTGTGACTTAAAAAGTGAACAGAATAAAGATCAATTCAACGTTATTCTTAAGATTTGCTAGGAGTGCAAATAATTGTGTGATGTATATTTCTTTTTTTGTGGAGCTGCTTTTATTTTGTGATAGATAAATTATAATGTTATCTTTACAGCCTCTCATGTTTATATGTACCTAGGCTGCTAGTAATTGTGAAGGACACTGTATAATGTCCTGATGGCCCCTGACTAACAATACTAAGAAGGGACTGTGTTTATGTCCGTGTCAAGATTCAGCGCAGCCAACCACGAGTGTGAAGCGTGACACCATTGTTTAATCAAATCATTTTGTTCAATTCTAACATCTGTGGGTAGAGTGTTATTCGAGGCCTCCATGGAAACTGAAACGGACAAGACGAGTGAGTAACAAGTATGTGAGAGGCACGCTTTGTCCTCAAGTTGGAGGGAGTGAGTGTGTGTGTTTCTGTTTTGCCTACTCAACGTTCCTCACTATGATATTAAAATAAATGAATGCAAAGTGAGGACATTTGGCCAGTGCTCTATTTAACAAGAAGCTTCATCTGACCTGGGGTAAAGGTTAGAGTTAGGGTTAGGCTTAAATTAGGCATTATGGGTTTGGTTTAGGAGTTGGGGTTTAAGTATTGGGGTTAAGTAAGGTTAGGGGTTAGGTAAAATCGTTTTTGTTAACAGCAGTAAAACCTACAAGTGTGTGTGTGTTTCTATGTGTAGACACACTGATGCCACTGTTACTTTTCTCCTCTGCAAAAACTTCACTCTTTCCCTCTCTTTTCTTTTCACCCCCTTTCCTTCCACTCATCACCCCCCTCTTTTCCTTTCATATTCCCTCTCTCTCACTCTTCTCTCCCTTTCATATTCCCTCTCTCTCACTCCTCTTTCCCTTTTATATTCCCTCTCTCTCACCCCTCTCACCATTTTTATATTCCCTCTCTCTCACTCCTCTCTCCCTTTCATATTCCCTCTCTCTCACTCCTCTCTCCCTTTCATATTCCCTCTTCTCTACCTGCCTCTAAGCTCAGACAGATGACAAGGATCAAGAGAAAACTACAGAACAGGACTTTTTTTCTCTCAGAAAAGATTGGTATAATAACACTCATGAATAAGTCGCTGCCCTCACCATTGTCAAATGTTGTCCTTCAAATTGTCCTTCAAATTAGTGTCTCCTGTCACATATAAGCTTAACGCGTATAGAGAGACCAGAATTCAATTACAACATTACCTTGTCTGTCATTTCAATTACCAAATTGCATACAAATATAATGATATGACCACATTCCCTCCACTTAAAATCCACTACTTCAAGCATCTATGGTTAGCTATCGATGCATTCAAAACGGTGCAAAAATCATGACTGAACACCACAAAACATTTACGCCTCGCTCACACCTATGGCATCAATCCACAAATACGCTTCATATGCACGGGCACGCGCATGTGTGTGTGTGTGCAACAGCAGTTTCCCCCGGTTACTAAGAGTTCAGTCACGCCAACTCAGCACACAACCTGATGCCTGCGATGGATAAAGCCAACGAGCACTCTGGACAGAACGCTCTGCAAAGCTTCCGCAGGGCGATGCTGCAAGGCTAGCAGAGCGTTCCGCTGGGTGCGGCTCAGCGTCCGGTGGATTGCAGAACACTGTAGGCGTGATCGAGGAGTTCAGGTCAGCTGTGGCCAGAGAGGAGCAAAGAGTGTAGCGCACATTTGCTGAACGTGCGCTAGACTTTCTCGAAGCTATAAACACACTACTCGAAACTCACACTGTATTAATCGGACCAAACCTTATACTGAGAAAAACATATTGGTTTTTCTTTTACAAATGCACACACACTCGCGAGGATGTAACCAACACTGTTACACCAACACTAAGAGCCAAAATGGACGCACACACACACGCGGACACAGCTCGTAACTCCACATTCCCGCAAGGGATGAAAATAAATAAACACACACCTAGAACACACACTCACAAACATAATAATGCTCTCCCACACACTGGTAGGTTGTGTGGACATAGCAGAGGCAGCTGTGTGCCCTGAGATGGCACCAGTGACTGCTTCATCAGCATCCCATAATTTATGTTGTGGTAATTAGGTCCCTGTGGCTGGCACTGGCTTCTAGCGGTGGCTTCCTGCTCCTGCGGATAGAAGGGTGTGTGTGTGTGAGAGAGACAAATTGAGTGAGCGAGAGATGGAGAGAGACCTAAAGAGAGAGAGAGATGGAGAGAGACCTAAAGAGAGAGATGGAGAGACCTAAAGAGAGAGAGAGATGAGAGAGACCTAAACACATGGAGAGAGTAATGGAGAGAGACCTAAAGAGAGAGTGAGAGACAGAAAAAGATGGAGACCTAAAGAGAGTGAGTGATGGAGAGAGAGTAAAAGGAAAAGAGACTCCTCTCAGACATCAGTCGCATTAACATGAACGTGCCCTCAGCAATGGCATCAACCCTAGATATACATCAGTCATAATTAATGCTGGTGAATTATTAATGGAACAAGAGTCCTCACTGTGTGTGTAGGTGTGTTTTTCTACTCCAGCGCAGTGCTTCAGTTGGAGAAAGTTTCTCTCACACACACACACACACGCACGCGATCCCTGATGAGGACGAATGTCATCGCCCGGAACCAGGGTACACACCCCCCCAGCTCCCTGCCCCACTGCTGCTCCACCTGGCTCATTAGCCACAGTTGGGGTTAAAGGTCGGCACCGCCAGGGGCCGGCCCGGTGGAGCGTGGCAGAGCAGGGGCCGCAGACACACAGGACTCCCGGCAGGAGCGCCAGGAGGCGGGGCGGCGGTACTACCACGCTGCCTGCTAACAGGGGGAGGTCCATCTGGCCCGGGAGGACCGGACGAGGAGAAAGACCCACATCACACACCTGAGGTAGAAATACACATACACATGTGTGCACACACACACACACACAAACACACACAAGGGCAAAGGTATTCACTGAGGGATATTATGGATACACTAAGATGCATACAATAGCATTCTGTAAGCACTGAAAGAAAAACAAGACAACAGACAGACAGGCACATACTATGGACAAAAGAACAGAGTACCCAACAGAATGACCTCAATACATCTGGAATATTACGTGGACTGTTCAGTTGGATTCAATGCAAAATATTAACAGACTCAGTTCACTTGTATCACATCATATAGTCACACCTGACCATTGCTTTTTTGGAATAAATATTATCTTTGCCTGGTGTTTTCAGCTGTATAGACGTATTTTCAGCTGTGTTTATGGAACAATTGCTCAGTGGATTTAAATATACAAGCTGCCCCTTAAAGGGGATTGGCCACCAGAAGGATCCAGAAGGAAGTTGTATTTTTCTCTGGCAAAAAACATATTAATATATTAACATCAAATTGTTACTTGTTAGTACAATATTCATTCAGAAACTACAGCAACATAGTGTAAGCCTATAAATATAATATATGTATGGTATATATAGATCCTCCTAATCCACCTACAACATCTCTTATCAACAAGCCATTTTTGCCCCCAGTACTGCTTCTGACCGAATGTTTATACTTTATTTGCAGGTCTATTCCAGGTAAACTCTGGACACTGTCGCTAACGGAAAGCCCGGTAGAGGGCTTTTTAAACTAGTGGAACCGATTTGTCTGGAACTGATTGTCGTACCACATTCCAGGTAACTACTTTATCCCCTTCTAACATTCCAGCGAACAGTAACTGAATGTCTGGATGCCCGTCTCCTTCCTTTCTATGGCAAGTTATGGTCAAATGTCTAACTGTCTGAAGTAGCCATCCATTTGTGTACAGGGTTATATTATCTAATGATTTATTATGAATGTCATCTTTTTTCAATGTCTTTGCAATCTGCTTTCTAGATGTATTTTATATATATATAAATGCATTAGACCTATGCTAGTTCAAACTCAACAATTATGGGCTTTTTGGTATTTCCTGTGTGTGCTGACAAAATGGAGGCCTTTAGACAGTATGCTCAAAAGAAAAAGGTGGTGCTTTAAAATGAAACTGTTAGAGAAGCCCTAAAAGTTCTCATTAGGTCCCTTTTAAGTGATTCTTTATAGATGCCCTTTTATAGGAACAATATGGGTTTCATTGCTGAAGAGTGTTTTTCTTAAAAATAGTTATTCGAAATATCTGTTTACATTTTCCCACTTAAAAAACTTGGGATTTCTTCACATGTAGAGTGATTTTTCACCATAAACACAACCCACTGAAGCATGCTTCTCAGCTCACTTTGCATCAGATCGATACTGTAAAAAAATAAAAAAAAAAGCAGTTTGACTCTTCCCTGGTCGTTTATAGGATACACGGTCAAGGGGTAATGCTAGACATACCTTATTGTCTGGGCTGGGTTTGACTCTTCCCTGGTTGTTTATAGGATACACGGTCAAGGGGTAATGCTAGACATACCTTATTGTCTGGGCTGGGTTTGACTCTTCCCTGGTTGTTTATAGGATACACGGTCAAGGGGTAATGCTAGACATACCTTATTGTCTGGGCTGGGTTTGACTCTTCCCTGGTTGTTTATAGGATACACGGTCAAGGGGTAATGCTCGACATACCTTATTCTCTCGGCTGGGTTTGTCTGTGGAGGAACTCATGAGCGTCTTTTTCTGGATAGGGGTATTTTGGACTGAGGAGGGTGAGGAGGATTGTGGGGGTGGGGGGTGCGTGCAGGGCTTAGGACATACGGGCCAAAAGGACTGTCTGAAAATGGGCAAGGCGTCTCAGCCGCAACCTTCAACGCTCCCGCCCTCCCAGCCACGAGTCCTGCCAGCGTCTCAGACGGCCAGCCAGTCATCCAGCCAGTCATCCAGACAGTCATCCAGCCAGTCAACCAGCCAGGCGGCCAGCCAGTCATCCAGCCAGTCAACCAGCCAGGCGGCCTGCCAGTCATCCAGCCAGTCATCCAGCCAGTCAACCAGCCAGGCGGCCAGCCAGTCATCCAGCAGCAGCGAGGCACCGGAAAACCGCCGCGGCAATAACAAGCCTCGAGATGTCGGAGGGAGAAAAAAACCGAATAATATCTACTTTATCCAAGAAAATCTAGAATCAACACAGAGAATGTCAATGTTTGCTCTAAGGGGGGGGTGGGGGGGGGACGTTTAAATATACATTTATTCAGAGACCGGGTTGAGATCAAACAGCAAAATTGATCGGCTCTTCTCTCAGTCCTTTGCCCCACCCCTCCTCCTCCCTCCTTCACTCCATCATTCCTCCTCTTCACTGGGAGTGTCGACTTTCTGCATGGGCCATCGCCATGACTCTGGCCCGCGGTCACCTCTCTTAAGGGCAGAGCTTGAAGTATGGGATGGGGTTCGTCCTGCGGCCTTGGGCAGAGATCGATCGTGTTGAGCGAGGAGGCTAAGAAAACGCTCTGCAGCCAAATACACCCCATCAACCACAAACACACGCGCGCTTACCTTTCTACTGGGCCCTCTCGTCTGACCAGCAGGCATCAATTGAGTTTCCCCAAACCAGACCGATCACAAAACAAGTTTCTAATCAAGGCAAGGACGGGCCAATGGATTTCTGCCCAACCCCGAACCCCCTTGGTACATTTGTTCCACTCAGACCCTCTCTGCATTGACCCAAAAGGAAATCCCATTAAGTCACTCCGGCCAATCAAGTGTAATTAGTCAGTTCTCCGATATTGCTTAATTGCAAGCCCCCAGTCGTTTTACAATACGGGACTGTCAAAACCCTTCTGTGGTTCTCAGATATGTACCAGGGTATTTAAAAGGTAGGATGCTGTTCTATGTCCAAAGTGGCCTCTTGTCTCTGGGTTAAGAAATAACTATCTGACTGTGGGTTCAGAATGGTGAATGAGCCAGAACGATGATGTTGAAGGTCCTGAACTGCCATGAACTCCAGACCACTGCCCAGTGCAGTGTGCCAGATCGTATTCAGCAGCCAAGAAGTGGTTCACTGCAAATGAACATTTCACTTGTCAGTTCTTGTTTTTGGCCAATCATCTTCAGGCCTCTATTCAAATCTTTAGCAAAATGGATGGATATACGTGCAGATTCTGTGCCCGGAATTTGGGAAATGGGCTGGAGCAGTCATTTTTCCATTATTTGTTGCTGACCATATCTTTACAATATAGACCCTTGGATTAGTCTTTGCTTTCTGAATCACTGTACTCTGATCTGATCTGTTTCTGATAGACAAAGTGGTCTAGTATAGTTAAGGACTAGTATAGAGGACTAATAAAGGACTAGTATAGTTTTAGGCAGACAGACAAGCCCAGGACTTTTGTGTAGTTAGGTTTATGTCCACTAGGGGCAGCAGACCACTGCACTGACCCGGCCACACCGCAAAGTTGTGTTAAGGGATTGTAATGTTTTTACAAGCCAAGGCAAAATGTTTTTCAACTCCTCTTTTGAGCTGGATGTGCAATATATTGTTCATATGTGCGTACTCTTTAGCCATTTAATTCTTTAGCCATGTAAATCGTCAGCCATTAAAACGTTTTAAAGTGAGTGTTTTGAAGTCACGGGCCACAACTATAGCTGTATGTTTTCCTTCCAAGCAAGAATTATCTTTTTAAATCTTTGTCGACATAATTGAGAGAGAGACTCCCTCAACCGAATAAGTGTCGACAGAAATGGTGTCAACCCACCCTCTCCAGAAAGAGTGCAGTAAAGCCGTCTCTTTTGTAAAACGTTCTTGTCTCTAAACAAGATCTGAAACATGCACGCTACAATTCTGCTTCACCATCAGTGACAGAATGCAAAGCAGACGCGCCACCCGGTAAACCGATTCATCCAGTTGAAATGTGAGCGTATCAATCACCATCACCTCTGATGCCTGGTGTCTCTGCCGCTGGCCAAGCCTGTCAGCGGTGACTGATATGGATGCATTTAAATATACAGTATATGTGGGTATTCACATGGCAATGTATTATGGATGAGTTGCTTTGCGAACGTTTCATAATCCCAGATAAACAGATAATGATGATTGATATTATAATTTAGTACACTGGAATCTCTGCTTCATGTCTGCTTCCTTCAGGTGTATATGTTAACATGTACAGCAGGTTACCCTGGAAACAAGGGGTTTTAAATTCAGCCCAAAACCAAGATGGTTCCGCTCCTAAACTTGAAGATCTTCCTGTGGTTCCGCCCAGACCAACCACACGCTTTAAGTGTCCCCTCTGCACCCGATTGGTCCAGTTCAGTCCATCAGCACTGACCCGGTCGGTCCTGAGGACAGAGCACTGGGTCTGGCTGGCCCGGTTGGTGGCCCAGTGGGACTCAGGCTCTGGGTCACAGGGTCACTGTCCCAACGAGGGGGCCCCGTCACGGGTCACCTGGCGCCGCCTCTTCACCTCGTTATTTATCTCAGTCTGACAGACCATTCCTCATCCTGCCATCGCCCTCCACCCCCCTCTTCCCTCCTCCACTGAGGTTGGCACTCATCCACCACTCCCCCCCCTCTGGACGTAGAGCCAAGCACCCCCGGGCCAAGACCAACGGTCCCCCTCTCTTCCACGCATCCCTCCATCCAGTACCCCCCCCCCCCCTTTGCCCCGTAGGGTCATGTGACGTCTTTGTGAGCTTCGTGCCTTCTCTTTATAACACGACTCACGCTAGACCACTGGTACTGTCCTAGAATTTATTTCCCCCGGGTTTGGAACTGGAGTGCTCGCGCCCAGGCTGGCACCTCCACGGGGGGCCAGGGCATGGCCTCCTTTTTCCTGCTCTCGCATGAGGAGAGGAACAGGTAACGGAAGGAGCTGGACAGAGGCGAGGCCACCATTTGGGCGGGCGATGAATCGGCCGGACCCCGCAGGCTGGGGGTGGAGTGGGAGGGGAGTGGCCAAGCAAGGAGGAAGAAGCCACAGACGACGGGAGGTGAGCGGATGCCCCACAGATATCCAGTCCACGGAGAGACAGAGGACCGTCACCAAAGAGGCACACCTCCAGCTAAAGTGTCTGTACATTCTGGACCCGCAAAACTACCAGTCTATTCTGAGGTTACATTTGCTGGGGACCACCGACCTGCACATCAAGGCCCCACAGTGAGAACCAGGGGTGGGCATTAACATCAAGCGCAGTAATGACGGGAAAATAATTGCTATCATCTTCACGAGGGTTCTGGTTAGGGTGGAGGAATCCTCCAAAGCCATTTTCGGCAGTTTTGTACCTTCCAATTACTTCAAAGTGCACACAGGCAGTTTAAAGTGACACGTCGGTGGGGTGGTGGTGGGGGGGGGGGGGGTTGTGGGGTGTGGGCGGGAAAAAACGAGGAAGCGAAAAAAATGCAATTAGCGGAGGGTTTCGTGTGAGCGGCTCTTTGATTTATAATTCAGTAGCGCAGCGGCCTTGTGAATCCAGGGCTTATGCTCCTCTGAATTAGCCAGACCTGTGTGACTGGGAGAGGGGAGGTGAGGAAAGGAGGAGAGGGGCCAGAAGGAGAGAGAGTGGGAGATGAGCCAGCCAACCCACACGGCGGGTAATGTTTGAGGTGGGTTTAAAGCGGGCGTGGGGGGGGGGGGCTGGGGGTGAGGTCCACGTCTGGGCCTGTCCCCGCCAAACATCCACCCGGCGGGCATCTGGTCACAGGAAGAGAGCCGGGGGGTCTCCGTGAAAGGAAGGGTACTCTCAGAGTCCCAGCCGGAAGAAGGGCATGAGAGTGGGCATATGAGACCTCCCTCAAACTACACTGCAGGACCACAACGTCATGCAGTGGCCACGGAACACATTTTGGTAATACTGAAAGCAATTTGATAGGGTGTGGACTGACTAACAATGGTTACAGCGAATGACCTCAGATCGTAGACGTTCGGCCCGTGGTCGCGTGCCCGGGTCATAAGCGAGTGTCACCGTGACGCGTCCGAGTCGGCCCGTAGAATCGCTCCTTGTCGGCTCGGACGAAGCGTCGCCGCTCGGCACCCTGTGTCCGCGGCGGACCGGATCCCTCACGGAAACAACTCCGGGCCGCCGGTCCGTTTCCTCCCAGGCCCCCGTGATCCCTCACGATCATGTACTCCGACGCCCTCGAGGAGCTAATGTGCTGATTTTACACTTCCAACCAACGGTGATCCCCCACAATCCCCCCTGTTCCCTCTGTTCTCCGCTTTGGCATGGCGAGCGGGGATCTGCCGCTGTGGAGGCTCCTTTGATCGCATGCAGGCAGTCCCCTGTTAGCGGTTTAAAACCTCTCAATTCCTTGACAATGCCGGGCCCCGGCGGTTTAGTTCGAGTGTTTCCTCATCGCCGCGCCCGTGTCCAAATTCACAGCTCCTAAATGAAGAGGAACCCCTCACTCCCGGATTCCCATCACCAGCACTGCTTTAAACCCCGCCCCCCCCCCAACAGTGTGCCGCAGAGGTAAGCCCTAGATTTTGTCTCGCCCCGTCTTTGTCAAGCCTGTTTGCCAAACACTCAAAAGGGCCAATAAGCTGGGTCTTCATCACTGCTCTCCAAGTAATCCTCGGCTCTGACTTTCTTAATCAATGCAAAGGGTGAGAGGAGGTGAACTTGGGGTTGGGCAGTGGGCAAGTGGGGAAACCTGCGGGATGGTCCTTTTCTTGTGTGGTTAGTACCACGATTGGCTGACGTGACACATATCCTTTGGCTTTGCACATTCGATGAATTGTTGTGTCAACGTGTCCTTTGGCTCGAGCAAAGCAACTCCACACGCTGGGATCAAAGTTCAGTAGTTTAGATGTTTTTCAAAACCCTTATCCTTCATGACATGTTGCCGTCTAAACGCATCCTGGTCCATATGTCAACTACCCTTCCACAGAGACAAAGGTCTGTCTTGTGTGTGTGTGTCTGTGCACGTGTGAGCATGTCTGGGATGTTTCGCGGCAAAGAAATAGGCAAGACCGGGGCCGGCGCTGGGAACTGCCAGCCACCTTGGGTAATGTCAACCTGATGGAGGCTCGACCCAGTGGGACGGTATGTTCCACCGCAACCCTGGGCCTCGGGTCTGGCGCCATAATTAATATGTTGTTCTATCGAAGTTGAAGCGTTTGCCTCCGACGCGTGTCCTGCACGCCGCTCCCCTTATTGAGGACCTGACCTCCAAGCAGCCGAAGGTTGCTCTGGAACTTGGCTCGCCCGCGAGAGGAAACATCTGCTCCCCTTGCAGGGCAGACCGGCGCGGTGGACGCCGCGTCTCAGCTGGCTCCTCGGGCCCAGCAAGAGAGCCCTTCCCCTGTCCTCGCGCGCTGACCCCCGCATTTATAACCCCGCCAGCCCCCCACACCCCCACGCACACACACCTCCCCCTTGGGCCCCCGGCCCAGTGCCCGGCCCTCTCCATCACCTCACCCCTCCTCCGCCCCTGCCCGAAGCGTGTGCCAGGGTGGTCACTGCACCGCTGCGAGGACTGCTCCTGTCTTGTCATCCCCCCATCCCAGACTGTCGAGAGGAGGGTAAAGAGGGATGGAGAAAGGGAGGAGGGGAGGCGGAAGGGGGAAGGGAGCTGGGGTGGGAGGCATCTGCAGCACTCCCACAAAGCGGCGACTGTTGGAAAGCTGACAGAAGCATCTGTCATCCCCTGGCTTCACACATTCACCTGCTGTCCAAGAGCCTGCCTCTCTCTCCTCACTCCCTGTTACTCCCTGTCTTCCTCTATGCACTTCCTGATTCTCCTTGTCTTTCTCCTTTCACTTCCTGTTTCTCCCTGTTTTTCTCCCCTCCCTTCCTGATTCTCCCTGTCTTTCTCTACTCACTCCCTGATTCTCCCTGTCTTTCTCTACTCACTTCCTGATTCTCCCTGTCTTTCTCTACGCACTTCCTGATTCTCCCTGTCTTTCTCTACTCACTTCCTGATTCTCCCTGTCTTTCTCTACTCACTTCCTGATTCTCCCTGTCTTTCTCTACTCACTTCCTGATTCTCCCTGTCTTTCTCTACTCACTCCCTGATTCTCCCTGTCTTTCTCTACTCCCTGATTCTCCCTGTCTTTCTCTACGCACTTCCTTATTCTCCCTGTCTTTCTCTACGCACTTCCTGATTCTCGTTATCTTTCCCTACTTACTTCCCGATGATCCCTGTCTCCATATTCCCTCAGTCCCTCCCTCTCATCCTCTCAGCCTTCACTCTATCCTTTCCAGTTTTTCTCTCCTCACTCTTAATAGACTCTTCTAAGCCTCTCAACAGAAAAGTTCTGACATCGCCCAGGCTTGGTAGCATACATACAATTTTAGACTTATAGGTAAAAGAAAAACCCAAATGTGACCAACATCCACTTACAGATTGTACTCCGGATTGGTTTCTGGAGTGTTACAACATTACCTATAGTTACTGTGACTACCCCAACATTACCTATAGTTACTGTGACGACAAGACTCATGCCACTCCATCCCAAACACTGTTTCAGGCATAGCGGTGTTGGCAAACATACCTGCCTGGCAATAACTTTATCATTCTCTAATCACATTGCACCACCCCAGAGCTGACGACGTGTCCTCAATGGCAAGGGGAAGGATGCCAGTCCACGTTACGACTGACACAAACCCTTCCTCACTGAACTCTGGGAAGAAGCCCTTCAGAAGAAGTCACTTATAGGCCCAAAGAACACTAAACCCTAAATCCCTCTTACTAAACCCTCCACGAACAGGCCTGGGGAACACTAAGCCCTACATACTAAACCCTTCACCTTACATAAGCAGGCCCGAAGAACACTAAAACCTATACACATGCGTGCGAAGAGCTTTAAACCCTACACCCTCTGGCCTAGAGCCCTAAATCCAACACCCTACACACACAGCCCTAAACACTACAGTATGCATACAGGGATTAGGTATGTGGTATAATTACTTTGGATTGTGTGTGTAAAATATTGAATGGGTTGTATGTAACAAATAAAACATGGACCAAATGGGGTGCACGGGATATAAAAGCTTATCACTCAAATTACAATGGATTTCAGGGACTCGAGAAGCATCAACAGCATCAGCCGGTTAATGAGAACAGCAGGCCCCCCCCTGGACCCCTGGAGGAGAGTGGGACAGGACACTGTGCCGACACCTCGTCTGCCAGGGTGAAGGGTAGACAGACACGCCACCGCCTCCCCTCCATCCATCCCTCTATCTCTCCATCCCTCACCCCCACTGGACCCAGTGTCTGAACAAGAACCCCCACTGAGCTGGCCTGGGTCCAACACCGAGGTCTCTCACCCCGCAGGCTGGTCAGGGGTCCCCCTGGCTGCTCTGGTGTGCTATTCCTGGGGCCTACCCTGGCTCCCCTCCCCTGCTCTCTCGCGCTCCACTTCTATCTGTGCCTCTCTCTCCACCCTAATCCCCTTCTCTGGGGCGACGGGCCTGTCCTTCATTCATCAGGAGCTCCTTTGCTCCCATTGTCTTTATACACACACAGACACACAGCACTCCTCGGTCCACATAGGTCACCTTCATTCACTCCTGCCTGCTGAGTTCCTTGGCTGGTGGAAAGGTTGTGGTCCACGTGATGCCAGCGGTGATGCGAGGGGGGGGGGGGGTACTAGGCCCACTCTTACTGCTGGAATATCATTCCCTTTGTCAACTTAGTTAGCTATGTGGGGAAGTCGACATTCACCTTTTTACTCATACCATACGAGTAGGGTCAACCTAGCCCTTCTTCTTCCACATTCGACACTTTCACACTTCGTGTGACAAAAGCATGTACGTTCCTGGTCGAGTGTGACAGTTTAAAGAAAAAAGTGCAAAAAGGAGTATAACGAAATGTAATTCTATGTGTTTTATCTTCATAATGTCTACATTTATGTAGTGGAATCTCAGTGGATGCCTGAGATGTTTAAACATGGAAGATTTTTGGTGAAGCTTAGCTACTTAGTTCAAATCCTCACCACTGGATGGCAATGTTACCAAGAAGTGTGATTTCCAGTGGGGACAAGACTAGAGTTATCCACTAGATGTCAGCCTTCTGTAAGAAATGAAAGAGAGATGTGACGACCATGTAAACGATTTACATGAAACTTTCAAAATACAGCTCAGTTCTATCGTAGGCCTACAGGCCAAACGCTTAAGAAAATAATAATTCCTAGAAATAATGTTTTTTTATGAATCTCCCTGTGTTCAAATATTCCAACATGTCGTTATTAGTCAAACTCACATTTCAGAGTGAGACACCTTGAAGAAGAAGGGAGGAATAGTTTATCATAGCTGTCAAAATAATAGCGTGGACTTGGTCGACAACTACCAACGCAGCATCAGCACCAAGAAAGTGGCTTTTGCGCAGTTGTTTAAAACGTACTTCTTATAATAGGGGTGTACATCCGCCAATGGAATCGTCTTGAAAAAATTACATTCAACACATACAAATATGTCCCAATCAGAGTCACCAATAACTGTACTTTATTAGTCCGTTCACATATACAAAAATAGTAAGATGTTCATCGAAATAAGTAAATTGACAAGATTAATATATTCCTCCCCCTCCTTAGACCTACTATGGTAGAATCCATTACGGTGGCGCGCGGGAGGAGCGGGACAACGTGTGCTGGGAAGGCTACTTACAAAACTAGCACTGTTTCGGTAAGCATTTTAAATGTTATGTTGTTCTAGTAAACATCGTCCTGAATATTTGTGAATACGATACTGGCTTAAATAATAATGTTCTTATTCCCGCTAAGAATTGTTTCGTTTTGAGCTGCGGTCAAAGCGACTAAGGACGGCTAGCCTTCATGTTCGTGTTGTCACCAGAAAGCACTAGAAATAATATCGAAAGTAAACATTGTAAGGTTTGCTAAACTATTGTTCTTCTTGGAAGAAGTACTTAAGAAATGCACCCCGTGAAAACCAGAAATGTTGAATGAAAATGGGTACTGTTTGTGTGCATGAGTGGAGTGGCTACTGCCTCGGTGGATGTTTGGTGCATTTGCTACACACCCACATTTTGGCATTACGCTGTATGCGCTGATCTGATTATGCACTGTCTGACAGACACTTGTAGAATGTTACAAGTCCTCGGACAATCTGAGGTTTCGATTAGATCGATCTTTGAGATGTGTAAGTCTTTTATAAAATAAATGCATATTGTGTTTTTCTAAGTGTCCTCAGTGTGCCAAGAAGAAGTCAGAAGATGGCTCAGGAATTTAAACCTGGTGACCTGATTTTCGCCAAGATGAAGGGCTATCCTCATTGGCCTGCCAGGGTAAGCCAAAACAAGCAGCCGCGAATACATGAATCTGGCTAATTTATTTCCTCGTTCGTCTCTTAACGGCCATTTGCCACTTTTTCAGTGGTAACGGCCCAATGCCACTCTTACTTACAGTCGTAACGAAATATCTAAATAATGTTATTTATTTATGCCAATAGTCAAAATAATTGTGATTAAAAGATCTGTGATTAAAATAAAAACTCACCACAGATGTTTATTCCAAAGTTTCTGTCTAATTCATGACCTAAGGCATTCCTTCAAAGACAGGTGATTTGTCTGCCAAATCCATTGAATGTAATGTTCGATATAATAAATGTCCTGCTGTTCTCATTTTTACCAGATCAATGATTATTCTGATGGCGCTGTGAAGCCATCCAACATGAAGTTTCCCATCTTTTTCTTTGGTACCCACGAAACGTAAGAAGTTAGCCAGCCAGTTAGCCGTTCCCGCCAGGACCCTCTATAAGCAACTCCCCAACAACGCCATATTGCCATTGTACACTTTTTACAGTCAGCGTCGTCTTCAGCACCACACAAGTGTTGACTTTTTGTCTCTGTTGCAGTGCCTTCCTAGGTCCAAAAGATATATACCCTTATCTGGCCAATAAAGAAAAGTATGCCAAGCCTAACAAGAGAAAGGGTTTCAACGAGGGCCTTTGGGAGGTTGAGAACAACCCCAAAGTGGAGCTGAGCGGGGAGAAGGTGAGTCTCTCGCCCCATAAATCAGGAGTATCTAAATGTGCCAGTTCCACTCCATGTTTTTCATCGCATGCCCCCACAATCGGGGACTTAACAAGCCCTGGTGCACCAGGCGGCGTTGCAGTGGAGAAATGGAATTGGCTTGGAGGGCCAGATCTCAACACCAAAGCCCCAACGTGTCCTCTTTGCTTTCATTAGCAGATGATGCCGTCGGATAACGTGACGGATAAGGACTCGGACAGTAACCCAGAGGTGGACGAGGATGTGGAGGAGAACACGGGAAAGGCCTCCAAAGTAGGTCTTTCTCACCACGGTCGTTCTGCCTCTCAAACAGAACCTGTTAACTCTATTCCGTTCTCATGGGTTCTAGCTCATTGTTATTGTGCCCTCCAGACAGTGCTCGACCTGCACCACGCCCGTGTTACATTGCAGGGGGATCTCCTTATTCCCAATGTGTTCCTCTACTGATGTCCTTCTCTCAGTTGTTTCCGGATTCGTGTCCGACACTGCCACAGACTAACCAGTGCCAATGCATCAATAATGAATTTCAATATTTCTTTTTTTTTTTTTGTGCGGGAGTGTGTTTCTTGGACTTTTGCAGCTGTCTGTCCCGGCTGGAGCCCTGTGGGAGAGACGTGGCCCAACCTCGCTAACTATTTTCTGTGTCCAAAGGCCCTCTGAAGAGGGGGTGTGAATTGGCCCTACTACCTAACCGCCCCATGCCCTGGGTCCTGTGTGTTTGGTGTTGTCACCCAGGTGTCGGGGACTGGGAGTAAGGAGGAGGAGGAGGATGGTGAGGAGGAGGAGGAGGAGGAAGGGGGCATGGAGGTCTCTGAACAGGGACAGCCCCAGGGCCAGGATGTACGTACTGTTGCATGATGGGATAGGTGACCCTGCACACTTGGGAAAAGCATGATACCTTGGCACTTGGGGATTTCCATCTTATAGTTGGTGTTTCCTGTTCCTATTGACTGGCATGACCGTACTTTGGAAAGCTACGTGGTGATGGGTTAGCGCCCTACGAATTTTCCTTTCATAGCAAGTCTTAGTTTTCCCATTGGTATCGGCATATTATGGGAACGGTGTGAAGAATTTACTGTTGGGGTGTATCCGGTGAGCGGAAAACCGTAAGTTCAGGACACTCCGTGTAAGTAGTTCTGGGATGGTGGCCATGATCTTGGGCTTTCGTTTTGGGGATGGTATGCTAATCTTACGATGGTACGCTTACGATGGTACGCTAATGGTACGCTTACGAAGGTTCACTTACGATGGTACGCTAATGGTACGCTTACGATGGTACGCTAATTGTACGCTTACGAAGAGTGCTGATTTGCCGAAGGAAACGCGTGGGTATGGTTTCATCGTTGTGTGCAACTGAAGGCATGCTTCCTGCCAATCCATTTGACATTTACAGGTTGGTTGTGTGTATGGACATGTTCCACTGGTTCCACAAGGGCCTACCAGGGTGGTCCGTCGGTCCACTGTATCCCGTCTAAAGGACGTGTACCACTGGTTCCACAAGGGCCTACCAGGGTGGTCCGTCGGTCCACTGTATCCCGTCTAAAGGACGTGTACCACTGGTTCCACAAGGGCAAGCCAGGATGGTCCGTCGGTCCACTGTATCCCATCTAAAGGACGTGTACCACTGGTTCCACAAGGGCAAGCCAGGATTGTCCGTCGGTCCACTGTATCCCGTCTAAAGGACGTGTACCACTGGTTCCACAAGGGCAAGCCAGGATGGTCCGTCCGTCCACTGTATCCCGTCTAAAGGACGTGTACCACTGGTTCCACAAGGGCAAGCCAGGATTGTCCGTCGGTCCACTGTATCCCGTCTAAAGGACGTGTACCACTGGTTCCACAAGGGCAAGCCAGGATGGTCCGTCGGTCCACTGTATCCCGTCTAAAGGACGTGTACCACTGGTTCCACAAGGGCAAGCCAGGATGGTCCGTCAGTCCACTGTATCCCGTCTAAAGCATAAACACGTCTGACCACGCGTCTTGATGACTTAAATGAACCCACCGGCCGGCCTGCACCTCCTTGTGGATCAGTGGGGTGTGTTTTGTTTACACGTCACACCTCCTCGTGGGATCAAGCTCCTTGCGGTGTGCTTGAACTAAAGCATTTCCTGTCATTTGAACCGCCATGTTGTTTTATTTTACCCCACCCTGGGTTGCTCTTCAGAATGGAACGGGTTTCTCTTGTGCCAAGGATTGACCATTCACCTTCATAGGGGAATCATTCCCAGAGGTCTGAACTCTTTTAGGGCTCTGGGAGAGGAAGCGCTGCCTATTCACTTGGTATGTGTAGCAGCACAACCAGCCACTCGGTGACTAGAGACTTAATGTTCTCCTTGTTCATTGGTAAGGACAGTTACCGAGTTGTTACAACACAGATGGGGTCAAACTTATTTGAACCGTTTGCAAACTTGTTGGAAAATTAAAGAAATATGTATAAATTTTTGTGTCACTTATTTAACCACATGCTATTGGAGGGAATTCATATTCCTCTCGTGTAACTCATCACCTCTGTTTTAAGGTAGCAGCCAACTACAGGGTAAAGACCACCATTTTAATGTGAAAGCAATACCATTGACATGTCACAGATAAACGTATGCTGTTTCTAGGATCCCACGAGAAAGGACTCAGACGCGGGAAAACCCAAAAGGGGACGGAAGAAAAAGGTACAGTGTGGCCTGTCAACTCCTATGTAGTTTTGCAGTGGAACTTCAAGTAGTACAGTAGTCTCACCTTCAGCCTGAATCTGTGTTCCCCGTGTCTGGTCAGAGTGATGTGGAGCCGGACTCGGAGAAAGAGGACTCCGCCAACAGTCCCACATCCAGTCCTCGAGGTATAGAGTTTGTCTGGACAGCCCACACAGCATTGACCTGGACTAGTGTCGCAGTAGAAAGGAGTGTGCGTGTGTGTGTGCAGCTGGCCTCAAATTATACTTTTATGTTGTCCTAGGTTAAGTACTGTAAGTCATTTGTGTAACATGTTACTTGTGCGTGTTCCTGCGTCCAGGAGGAGAGGGCGTTACTCCTAAGCGACGCGGTCGCAAGACTAAAGCCGAAAAGATGCTCCTCCTTCAGCTGCAGCAGAAGGATCGCCAGGGCTCCGGCAGTGACCTGTAAGGCTCCAATCTTCTGGTCCAACCGCCTGCCCCATCTGGCGTAACCCCCAGGAAGGCCCTCCCTGTAACAGCCACGCTTCTGTAGTCACCGTTCCCCTGATCTTATCTTGGAAAGAAGATACACACATAGATATAGAGCATAAGTACATTCACAAGCACCGTACATTTCTATTCCAGTGTGAATCGATTTTAGTGCATTTTGAGGAGGGTCAAAAGGTCACAAGCTCACCACTTGCTACTGTTGACTCCCCTAATCGAAGTGCTCGTCCAATCAGGGACACGGCCGAGTCAGACAGGAAGAGAAAGAGAACGCCGGAGGACAAGTCCAAGAGAGGGGAGGAGGAGAAAAGGCCGGACGGGAGGAGAAAGAAGGAGGACAACAAAGCCAAGGAGGCAGATGGGAGGAAGGAGCCGGAGACCAAGAGGCGGCGAAAGGTCAAAGGGGAAAGTTCCTCGGATTCTGACAGCGAGGAGGTGAGTGTAACCGCAAACCCCATCTAGTGCACAAGTTTTGACTAGAGCCCCGGGCATACAGTTCCCTGCGTAGTGTACTAGTGTGTCTCACCCCTATCAGTGCACAAGGGCATACTGTTCCCTGCGTAGTGTACTAGTGTGTCTCACCCCTATCAGTGCACAAGGGCATACTGTTCCCTGCGTAGTGTACTAGTGTGTCTCACCCCTATCAGTGCACAAGGGCATACTGTTCCCTGCGTAGTGTACTAGTGTGTCTCAC
>JACXGK010000599.1:0-59155 GCA_016801125.1 Novumbra hubbsi
TGAGTCTTCAGGCGTGTCACTGGGCTGGTGTTGAGTCTTCAGGCGTGTCACTGGGCTGGTGTTGAGTCTTCAGGCGTGTCACTGGGCAGGCGGTTAGTCAAATGAACAGACCAGGGTAAGAGGCTCATTGATACGGATGAATTGAGTCGTGCCGTCTTGCCAAACAGACTTCTTTCCCCCAATTAGGGAAGGGCATCATTGACTTTAGGACCACATACTGATTTAGTTGTTTTCTTGTTTTTTTATGTTGAATATTTTTGTGGGCATTAAAACCAAATCGACTACTTCACTCACCAAGTTGGACCATTGGGGTGACATTATTATTGTGGTTTTTGGTTCGATTTTTGAAATGTATAACAGGACTAAATCATTTATTTCAATAAATCCCCCTTTGAATCATCTGTCTATAGATGATTCATTACAAAGTCTTGACCGGTGCTTCCAGGTGAACAATCTTTGAGAACCTTTGGAACAACATGGGTCATATTTGGTCCACAGTAAGGCACTCTCTGGTGGTGTGTTGTTTGGTGCAAATATCAAGTTGTAACATGGTGTTAGTGGGATTCTTCACTGTCTCTGGACCTAGAGGAATTGCCAGAATCGAAGGAACCATGTTTAATATTTAGAGAATTTGTCTTAAAGATATAAAGCAGGTTGTCAATGTGGTATTTGTATTAAGATGCATTTACATAACAGTAAAACATTCCATGGCAGCTATGTTAGCTTCCCAATAGCATTACACATGGAATATTTTAACAGTCTGGAATTAGAAGAGTGGTCAAAATTGTACATGTTGTTATATCAATGTCTTCGGGGTTAGGACATTTTGCTTGAATCTTTCTACCTGAGAATTACAGCAAAAATGTTAAATGGAATGGGTGTCCTATTCTGATTTAAAATAATTGTGTAAAATTAGAGGTTAATCAAGGTGCAGTCAGGCATGGCATTGTAACAATCTTGTTGGTTAGCTACCTAACATTAGCACAAGTTGCTAGCTTCTGTAGGCTACAAATTATGTTTTTGTTTGTTTTCTGTACCAACACCTTGGAAAAATGTTGCTCAAGGCTGTGCCCTTAGTGGATGTTTCAGCAATGTGCATTTTGTTTTGCTTGCGCTAATGCATTATTTACCTGTTAACTTTGACAGTCCTAATAGAATACACACACACGTCTTGTGTGTCAGATTTAATAGAAAAGTAAAGGTCAACCACACAAGCAAAGGCTTTGTAACACTTTGGTTATCTTTACCTTTGCTGGTGAGATTAGTACATTTCTAAGAAATATTCATCTTTTCATTATAAATTTTCTTACCCAAAGACTTTCTAACGGCCCGCTGTAAAATAATTATTTTTAGCACTCTGATGACTCATATGTCAGAGATGTTTTTCACCGATCTTAAGCAACCTGTTTTTTTATTTAACATTTGAGTCTTTGACTTATGTGGTGTGGCCTGATACAGTGAGGGAGAGTGATGGCTGAAGGAATTTCCTTGGTATACTTTTGCCATTTTTACTTGCAGAACGAGGCAGACTATAAAACACTAGTCTGGTACACTGACACCTGCCCTAACCGAATATCCAATCCAGAGCCTCATTTCTCTGGTCCAAAGGGTTAGCATGTTTAACACATATCCAGATAATCATTTTTACATCTTATGCCATTTTTATTTTCTGTGATGAAGTCTTATGTTTGGCCTCGGAGGTTCCGCTCTTTGCTCAGAGTTTGGTGAAGATCTTAACAATATATCTGTGTAACTTAGAGATTTATTTTGAAATGGTGAGACTGTGAAAAGAGAAGAGTTATGAAAACACCTGGAGTGGTGTGTCGTCTCCTGCTTTTGCTGTTTGTGATTTGTTTCTTTGCTTTCTTCCAAATGCATTCTGACATGGCTTGCGGTATTGCAACCTGTAGGGTTGGTAGACCAAAGATTGTCAGGCACTTTAGTCAGCCATGTTAATCATAGAGTCTTTGAAGAGAAGTGTTAATCTAGTCATCATTGTAGCAGAAATCAACTCCATGGGCGTATGAGCCCTGTCACCTCATCTCACGTTTTCATCATGGTCCTTCCTCCAGCCGGGTCCTGTTGGGAGGAATGTCCATCATACCTCAGTGAGGGCTTACCATCCTGGGCTAACTATAGACAG
This sequence comes from Novumbra hubbsi, assembly GCA_016801125.1. Taxonomy (NCBI): domain Eukaryota; kingdom Metazoa; phylum Chordata; class Actinopteri; order Esociformes; family Umbridae; genus Novumbra; species Novumbra hubbsi. The sequence goes on from JACXGK010000599.1 coordinate 2,144, forward strand.
ACTTTTGCTGCTTTGATTTCACCCATATCCATACAGGGCCAGTCCCTTCTATCAAGGGACTCACAATGGTCTTGACAGGGGTGTATAGGGTATGGTTCTCTGACCGGAAGCCAGTGGACTTGAATTAAGACGGAAATCGAGTTGCAAAAAACAAAAGGGAGCCGATTCCATATCTGTAACTGGGCCAGTGGGGTTTATAATAGAAACTCAAATCAACAATCATGAAAGAAGGGTTTATAATAGAAACTCAAATCAACAATCATGAAAGAACTACAGTTACACAAGATTGAATTAGGACTTTGTGGCAAATTATGTGTTGTCCTGATTGATTTGGGATTTTGGGACAATCCATTTGTAGTTTGCCTTTCAGATAGGATTACAATAATAGAAATAGAAAAAATAGAACAGAAAAATACTGGGTTTTTTTTAATCTGTTTTTTGTTTGTGTGCATTTCATTCAATCCAGCAGCCAAAATCCAGATGGGTGAATAAAAACAAAACGGGCCCTGGATATAATGATTTGAATTGGTATCCAGTGCCTTGCCAGAGATCTGTCCGTGATACCCACAAAGCTTGGTGTGATCACAGAGAGTTGGCAGGCAGTGTTTACAGGTTGTGGCTGTATTTCTTCTGCGGTCACAAAACAAAAGCAAGCCCTCGAGGCGTTATCAAACGAGAACGTGCCAGGTTGTATCCATTGCATGCACACCCTCCATTATACTTTGGTTAGAACAGCACTGTATACGTCTCCTGTTCAATAAGCCCCCACGCTTGTATCTTCTTTTTTTTTTTTAAGGCATAATTGTGTCGACTCCTTCGGGGGTCTTCTGATGTGTTTCTCTCTACAATTGTCAGAATTTGGTTACATTTTTATACTATACACAAGTTTAGAATTTGTTTGCTGTGCTTTGTTGTTTTGGGATTCAGACTACTCTGTTTCTGTCTCTGTGTCAGTGCACAGTGTATGTTAACGTATTCTATCCTGAAAGGGAATGTCATCCGACTAGTCTGTCTCTATGTTATCTCTGGGCTTTGTCATTTACTATAAATGCAGCTTCTTCACAACCTTCAACACTCCCTGCCTCCTGTTATTTTTGATAACATAATCAGATTTGTTTCATATATATTTATATATCTGATTTGATGTATACATATATACGTTGTTTTGGTTTGTAATGTGCCCTTCTTGATGAATCTCTTATCTGAGAAAAGAATGGGCTCATGAATTAAATAACCCAAGCATTATTTGAGAGGAATTATTTTGTTGCAACTTGTGAAATCAGACACCCTGTAAAGAAAAATAAAACTGATTTGATGAATCCTTTTAAACCGGACTCAGTTATATTTTGTACATGTTTTGACAGAAGCGTCTGGGTTGTAATCAGTAGGCACAGAACTAACTAAAGCGCTCCGAAATGCGGGACCAGTTGGAAGTGAACGACTAGACAGTTAGATGGTGTGATTATATTATCTTGGTGTGCCGCCTAATAAGACGTGCAACAGGAGATGTAAAAGTACTGCACGCATCTTATAAAATGACCGACCGTTGCGTCCAACGTCATCTCATCTGCTCCTAAACGGATCCCCATGGTTTCATGGAGGGAGCCACCTGCTTAACAGCTCACAGGGACAGTTTTGGGAAGACATGTCATTCTGAAACAGGGCAGAAATACAAGATGTTTATGTCTTTGCCTGTAAGTGATGAAAAACAAATTGGCCTTGAAAATCAAGACGATATCTTTGGGTCAGTGTATTTCTTAAGTAATTTTTTTTTGTGTACAACACCCTAACCTGGGGCCCTGGAGCCAATGTACTTCAAATGACACAGTGAACAGTTCTTGGGAAAGGATGTTGTTATTACATACCATCAGACCAACTGTGGCAAACATCAAACCCAACCGAATGTTTCTGTTTCTCACTGGTTGAATGTCACATTCTTCCACTCTGCCACCTCCTAGCCTGGTTCCAGGGTCGGGGAAGTGTGTTACTGGTTGAATGTCACAAGTCTTCCACTCTGCCACCTCCTAGCCTGGTTCCAGGGTCGGGGAAGCGTGTTACTGGTTAAATGTCACAAGTCTTCCCCTCTGCCACCTCCTAGCCTGGTTCCAGGGTCGGGGAAGCGTGTTACTGGTTGAATGTCACAAGTCTTCCACTCTGCCACCTCCTAGCCTGGTTCCAGGGTCGGGGAAGCGTGTTACTGGTTGAATGTCACAAGTCTTCCACTCTGCCACCTCCTAGCCTGGTTCCAGGGTCGGGGAAGCGTGTTACTGGTTGAATGTCACAAGTCTTCCACTCTGCCATCTCCTAGCCTGGTTCCAGGGTCGAGGAAGCGTGTAACTGGCTACAAAACACAATAATTCCAATGTAACCAGCAAAAATATTCTAAGCAGTGTATTGTTTATTTTTGCCTATATGAAATATCAGTAATCCAAACGTTAGTGGGTAAAAAAGTTTAAATAACTTATTTGTAATTTAGAAATTGATTTTCATTTTTAATGGGTTTTCTTCAAGATGTGTGGCAAGATGTCCTGGTAGCATCACCCACAGTTAGAGGGGATCCGGTTGCCCACCTAAAGGACTGTAATCACACACTCATTGTATTGGAATACAATGGAAAGGTCCTGTAAGGACACATTGCTTCTTGTACAATCATTCCCCATTTTTTCATTAAGAGACGGTATGATTTGTTCCCTTGTTTCCTGCCCCAGGGTGTTTGGTCGGCACCTCTCACACCCCTCACCTGAAATATCTTCAAATTCCAACCCAACAGGTCACTGGTAAGCCAGCCATCTCACTCCTGAGCATGTCCTGTGAGGGGACCGTTTCTATCTCCTGATTCATCACCTAAACTATCAGAAGGATATACATGGTCTTGCTGTCTCTTTTTCGACGTCAGTATTATCTTTGTGAGGACATGGTCGTACTCGTGCTTTTCAGGTATGTTAGAAACACTACCACAACGTGCTCTATTTCCTCATTGTATTGTGTGCAAATGTAGCTGTGTTTATGTTCCACCAATGCATTTCCTAAATGAGTTTATGGTTTTCCCTGTTCTCTCCCGCGCATGTTGAATAAGGAGTACTAGTGCCTTTAACGTTGAAGAAGTTGAAGAACTCATAATGAGGATTGTATGGTTTTACTGCTCTGTTTCTGTGACCGGTTGACAGAGGTGACGGAATAGGCAGCTATGCTTAAACCTGGACCGTGTTACTTAAACATCAACCTGGGAGGCATCCCTTCCTCCCTAGCTACTTTTGGATTGTCTCCGCTTGAACTGTAAAACTGTAAAACATGAAACATTTTCGGTATGACACAATTTATTTCTTCCACAAAGTATTTATAGATCCACTTCAAATAAGTTCAGTTTCTTGTAAGCTTACACCACCTCAACGTTTTGATAACCGTGTAAATATCTATAGGACCAGATAACATTTATGAATATTGTAGACTACAATATAGCCAATAATTCATTTGCAGGAGAAATTGATGTGAATATGTCGACCTGACAAGATCACTATGGTTATCAAAAAGCTGAGCCGGGGTAATCCTAAACAAAACACAGACTGTATTCGAAGTCCATGTAAAAGCCCCCAATGTATTGTGGGGATTATGACATGTTGAGTATTCCTAAGGCAATTTATTTGTGACTCACGACCGCCCAGCATGACCCTCTAGAGGGCAGTGAAAAACCCTGAAAAATTAAGTTATTTACACTCTGCATTTTTCATCTGATGTGACTGACTCTTAATTTCTTCTGTCAACACAGGAGTTGCACAGAGTTTAAATTCGTGGAATTTATTGGTCACTTCATACACAACTGATATTTGTAACTGTGAGAATTTGTTGCGTTCATTCTGATGACACAGAACTTTGTGCAATTGTTTTTATTTTTATTATTTTATGACTATTTTTTCATTTTGTGTATGATTTGTTGTTGTCAGCTGTGGAAAGGTCCTTGTTCTTAGATGATTTCTCTGTAAAAATAAAGGAAAATAAAATAAATACTCTAGTACGTGTAGAATTTAAAGTGTTCTTATTTACTGAATACAGAAATTATTTTGCAGTAATTATAACCATTCATTAAAAAGGGAATCCAGAAGTGGTTAGCTTATACTTCAATTTCTCACCAAAGCAAATACCTAAAGAAATTAGCAAAGACTTAAGTAAGACTTAAGTACTCCACTCAGATTGGCTTCATCATCAACAATAATGTGTTTTTTAGGCATCTCTTCAAAATATTGTGCTCTCTGAGATGTAGACCTTGCTGTTACAGCTGGATGCTGAAAAATCCTTTCACCAAAAAGAATGACATTTATAAAATGCATCCAACCTCTATAAAGGATTCTTAGGTTCCTTAAAAAGTGGCGCTAAATAATGGTAAAAATATGTTACATGTTCAGTAAAGAACAATGAGGTAGTTAATGGTTTTGCTCTAGGATACCCACAAGATGATCTATGGTACATGTAGTAAGTTGTAGGAAAACAAGGGTAAAGGTAGATAAATAAACATATACATGTTTTCCCAAACCGTACCAAAGACACTAATCTAAAAAATAAATTGAAATTAAATTAAATTAACCACCTTTAGATACAGATTTGGCAATAATACAGCAAATAATTTGACCAAATTTTCGTAAGCCTAATTGTCATATTAAACCTTTAATTACTTTTCTCTTTTTTGAGGGAAAGCTACATAAGTCCTACAACTCCATATCAAAATGTTTTTGCAAAGAGTGCCAATATTAGTGGAGGACTATAAAGGAACACAAGCCTCATTAATGAATAATGAAACAAAAAGGAATACTTTTTTGGTATAGTTTAGAAGTAAAAACTCAAGTCAGTATTGTCTGTTATTCAGGAAACATGTGGTTCTTATCAGTTCTTATTGGTTCTTATCAGTTTAAATGAATCCACCAATGCTCAATTCAGTCTTGCTCACAAGTTGACCTCATTTCATTTTTTTTATTCATTTCTGATTATTTCCTGTGACGTTACTGCCGAGTTAATTTTTCTAAATTGCTGACCGCTATGGCCTAGGAAAGTGAGAACGGACATTGTCCCAGGAAAAAATAGACGTCTGGTCACCGACACACTCGCACACATACACACACTTTCAGCTCCAGCACAAGTGGTGCTGACATCAGAGTGGGAGGGGGAGGAGTGCCCCATGAGGTCTGTACCCTCCTCTTTTTACTACCTCCTCCCTCATAGGCCCCTAATAAAGAGGTGAACCTGCTCACGAGGCTGTTAGTTTAAAACCAGAGCCGCACAGAGTTCAGGACACATTCACACACAGCTGAGCAACTCTCGTGACATTCATTTAGATGGGTTTGGACGCATTCCACACAAAACACAGGCACACACACACTTGTACCCAAGTAGGGGTGGGATCCTGCACTACAGGACATCTCTTGCAGCTGGACTCTTCTAAAGGTTTGTCTGTCATGTCTTCCTCCTCACATTTTCCATGACCTCCACAGTATGTTAGCTAACTTGATTTTGCAGGGTATCATTTTACATCCCGTCTCTTTTTGAACAGATCCACAGAGCCTATAAATAAGAGCTCTCATCCACGGTGGAAGTGAGCGAGCTCTAGCCGGACGTTGCTGAGTCCTCTTTTTACACGTCAACGTCTCCCTCTTTGAAGACCTCACTCTGGTAGCAAAGGAAGATAGAGATCAAGTCACCCCTTCCTCGTCACCTCTCAGTGGGATAAGAAAGGGGACAGGGGAAGAGCGAAGCCAGGACCGATCCGCCACTTTGCATCCTGTGACCTGGGGGTTGACCTTTGCCACCGTGGACATGGCTGCCACTCACACGCCCGTTCTGGTCGGCGGCGACGCCCCGTGTGACGAGACGGTGGCCGAGGCCCTGGGCCGCTTCGAGGCGACGCTGGCGGCGGCGGTGCGCGAGGTCCACATGGACGTGAGCGTCTTCAAGCGGGCCGTGGAGCGACGGGTGGACGAGGCCCGCCAGGCCCAGGGACCCTTGGCCGAGGCGGTGCAGCAGCTGACCCAGGAGAACCAGTGGCTCCGCGGTCAGCTGGAGGCGTTGGCCGGCCTGGTGCAGGGTCTGATGGGGAAAGGGGTGGACGCGGGCGCCACGGAGGTGACGGGAAGTAAGGAGTGGATCCACAACGCCGCATCCCAGGGGACGGTGGACAGGAGCCAGGGGAGAACCTCCGCCACGGTCCCGACTGGACCGTCAGAGTCTCGTCCTACTAGAGGCTCTGGCACCTCTAGTAGGACATCAGCCCACCTTTCCAGCACTGTGATGAATGTAAGTATGGCCTTGTTCGGTGAAGAAAATCTTGTCCCATTTTGTATTATTTAGTGCAAAACAAGAAAATCTTGGATAAGTGTAAGGTGTTTGTGCGTACATGAACGCACCAGATAATAAAACAAAAAAAACAAATACTTTTTGGTAAGTCCACACAGGCTTAAACTTACCATTAAGGGGTTAGGTAAAACTTATTATGGGGAACACATTTCTGAGTCAGAGTTAGGTCTCGGGTCTACACAGAAAAAGTGTGTTGGTGTGTGATTGTGTACAAGTTTCCATGCAATGATGTTAAAACACACACAATTTGACCTTTGACATTTATGAAGGATACATTTTGTCATAGGGATTAGATTTAGGGTAAAAATTTGGGTTATAATTAGGGTTAGGGTTATAGATAACACATCCGTTTGTGCAATGCTAATGTGGCTAATGCAAAAAATGTATTCCTGGGCTGGAGCCCCTCCAGTGGTCGATCCTTATGAACTGCAGTTACAGACAGCAATAACAACATTCGTATGTGAGCGGTTGTCATTTGGTTCTATGAAACCAGTCTTAGGGTTAAACCCCTGTCATTTGTTCCCGTGAAACCAGTTTTAGGGTTAAACCTGTCCTGTGAAACCAGTCTTTGGGTTAAACCCCTGTCATTTGGTCCTGTGAAACCAGTCTTAGGGTTGGACCCCTGTCATGTAGTCCTGTGAAACCAGTCTTAGGGTTAAACCCCTGTCATTTGATCCCGTGAAACCAGTCTTAGGGTTAAACCTGTCATTTGTTCCTGTGAAACCAGTCTTATGGTTGAACCCCTGCCATTTAGTCCCGTGAAACCAGTCTTAGGGTTGAACCCCTGTCATTTAGTCCTGTGAAACCAGTCTTAGGGTTAAACCCTTCGTTTGGCCCTTTGAAACCAATTTAGGCTCATGAGTTCGCTCATGAGTTTGCATTTGGTTTTAGGTTAAGGTTACATTTTTGAGGTAAGGTTAAATGTTAGGGTATGAGGAAATAAAGGGTTACGGGAATAATGTTTGGAGTAAACCCAAGGATGTCTTTTTATGTCCAAAGCAGGACTGAGACAAAATAAATCTTGCTGTTTCTGACCTGCAATTTCCTTCTCCATGAGGCCCTATTATTAGCTTAACATTGCTCAAATAATATTTGTTTGAGAGGCGCACTGAGATAAAGAAGGATCCTTCTGACTGTGTGTGTGTATGTGAAGCCTTATGAAGAATATTTGTGTACGAACTGTTTGAAATAGTTGTTTTTTGGAGTCTCTCCAAGAGCAGAAATTGTCATGTTTACAGAAGGTCACTCATGTAGAGCATAGTATCTTGCCTCTGTCCCATTAATTTTCATTTATCTGCTTTACACAGCCTTTAAATAATTAATCAAGAAAACACTAAGCTTGGAGTTTGAATCACATGTGGCAACTGAGAGATTTAAAACTTTCAATCATACACACACATGCACAATACACATACATACGTGTGCAACATAAACATTCATTGTTCTTTCTATTAAACCAAAAACAAACATGTTGTAACACTTACCTAATGCTAACCATAACCGTAACACTTACCTAATGCTAACCATAACCGTAACACTTACCTAATGTCAACCATAACCGCAATTACATAACAACGTAACCTAAGCCTAGTGCCCATTTTAAACCTAACCTGTATATCGCATATTTTCAAGTATTCTGATTTCTAACACAAACCTAAACCCTAAGCTGGATAATCTTTTTCTTGTGGGGACTGGCAATTTGTCATTATAAGGGCTGTTTCATGATTTAAAATCTTTGTGAGGACTTCCGATCCTAATTTAATAGGTAAAACTAAAACACACACATTTTTGTCTTTCTGTCCAATACGAGAAATGAATGTTCCATATTTTTTTTCCATATCACAATCTGATCCAGTTAGGTACAAATCACTGTCAGGTCACTGCCATGTCCTACTATAATACAAGTGTTTATTATTATATAATTATAATTATTATTTTATTCTTTACACTATTATAATATATTAAAATAATAGGATTAACCTTGTTCCGTAACTTACAACATTCTAACCCCTAAATGTAACCCTAATCTCAATAACCTAATCTTTATTTCTAATCTTAACTTATCTCTATCTCCTAAACCTAACCTAATTTTAAACATAACCCTAAACCAGTCTTGTTTTACTATTGTCCCTAACATAGTAAAACAGGAACACAGACACACACATTTCATCCATCCTCTTCTTTCCGCTTCTTATATGACCCCAAACCCCCAAAAGGGCAAGTATTTTTGGCAGGGCAGACCCGGTTGATGGTCGTCATTATAAACATTTGTGTTGAAGCTCTGTAGGGCTTTTCTGTACACCCTGGTCCAGACATTTGTGTGTGTGTCTGGGGTTTGGGGGTGGGTAGAAGCTCATCAGGATCTTTTTTAAACCTATCACCTTTCCCAAAATACCTCAATATAGGCCAGTGTGTATGCGTGTGTTTGTGTTTCACCTGAAAGAGTCGTGTCCAGCTCACAGCAGACTTTACAATAGATTTTGATTTACAAATGACCAGATAAAAGAACTTCCAATAATGTACAGGAGCACGAGATAGTGAGAGAATTACATCTGAGAATACACTAGGGACTCTCACTGCTGGTTTGCTGATAGGTCAGCGTGTAACTGGCATTATGAAGATAAGAGGCTATTTTCGGTTGGGTCTGACCTCAGGTCAGGATTTGTTGTGTTTCATTGCAACTGCTCTTGGTGAATGCAAAGCGGTTGTTTATTAGGAAGATGATAGGACTAGTGGTTGGTAAGATTATGTTAGGAAGGTAGGAAAAACACTTTGCGATGAAACACACCCTTAGGATCTACATGGAAATACAGGGTTAGGGTTACAAGCGGAACACTCACATAAACACATTTATCTCAGGGCAACATGCTGAGGCAATCAGATTTAGGATGAACATTTCATACACGTTAATCAGAGTTGTGTTTGATTTTGAATGTGTTATCATGCTATTTGGTCATGTTATGTTACCTTGAATATCGTTGAATCCTTATCTTTGGAAACTTTGATACAGGCTTGATCCAACTAGCTAGAGTTTCCGGCTCTACCAGTAGGGCAGAAAATATAGACAGTAAACTCCTGTTCCTTCCAGCAGACCGAAGATACTAATAGAGTAAGTCTGATCCAAGTCTGATTCAACACACTATGGATAAAACCTTAGGAAGAAATGTAAATGTGTCAAGGCTCAAAAACTATGAAACAAAAACAAGGAGACATTTGAATGAAGTTTCTAGTCCCAAAGTCTTGATGTACTCATTGCTTTTTGAAGAATCAAATTTAATTATCTTGTGTGTTACTGTATTTTGGGCTGTGATGCCTGTGACAGTAAGATCATGAGGCATTTCTATGTTTTAGTTTTTAAGAATTAATGGTTAAGTAGAATTATTTAATCCTAAATCAGATGTTGGAATTCAGGATTAGCTTTTAACTCCATGTCCCTGATTAGTTTCCTGAAACATTCCCTATAAGCAACTATTCCAGGTCTTCATATCTCTTAATTGCAGAGCGACATGGGGGAGAGCTTCATCCATCCAATACCAGTCCCAAGTCCCCTGACAGCACGGAAAGTAGAATTCCAAAAGTAGAATTTCGGCCTCCAAGTCAATATCCCCCTGCACCGAATTGCCAGCTGTTCCCTTCTCGAAGCACGTACCCCTCCCCAACATTCCAAAGCGCTGATGTCGTCTGGCTGTTCCCAGATCAACCCTGACTACATAATCAGCCGCTCTGTCAAAACTGCGCGACTGTGTGTCCAAATCTTTTGGGGATATTTTATTTGTGCACGTGTACGCTACTGTTCAAAAGTTTGGGGTTCATTGGAAATGTCCATACTTTCCATGAAACCGTACATGAAATTAGTGTAAATAGGAAATATAGCAAAATTAATTGGAAATATAGTCACACTGACAAGGTTAGAATTAATGAGCTAACATAGCGTAACATATATGCAATCGAGTGTCACAGATTTATGTATAATATGTTTCGTATTTCTCTGAGACCACATTGGCTTGACAGATGGCTTTAAGCAATCCTCCAGGATCTATTCATTTGGTCTGCGCCTCCCAAATGTTCTTTTTTCTTTTATACAAACACAGGTACATGATGTCATTCAAACACCTTAAACACTCTATCCATAATACTTTTCTCCAATCTCTGTCATGTGTGTATTCTTTTGCACATCTTAATCCATTCTTTTTATTGGTCCGTCTGAGCTATGTTTTTGTTGTTGCAACTCTGCTTAGAAGTTGCCTCTTCATTGTTGATGTTGAGACTGGTGCTTTGCCGGTATTTCATGAAGCTGCCAGTTGTGGAACTGTGAGGTATCTGTGTCTTAAACTAGATTCTCGAATGTATTTGTCCTGTTGCTCAGTTGTGCACCGAGTCCTCCCACTCCTCTTTCTATTCTGGTTAAAGTCAATTTGTGCTGTTCTGTGAAGGGAGTATTACACATAGGGAGGAGTTGTAGACAAGGGAGTTGTACAATATATTCAGCTTCCGTTTTTCAGAAAAAGAATATACTGATGTCTTTCAGAAGAAGGTTTTTTGTTTTTGGCCATTTTCAGCCTATAATCGAACCCACAATTGTTGATGCTCCAGAGACTCAACTAGTCCAGTTGTATTGCTTTTTAAATCAGCCCAGTTTTCAGTGGTGTTAATAGAATTGTAACAAGGTTTTCAAATGATGAAATAGCCTTTTAAAATGATGAACTTGGATTAGCAAACACAACATGCCAGTGGAATAGAGGACAGATGGTTGCTGATAATAAGCCTCTTTATGGCTATGTAGATAATCCATGAAAAATCAGCAATGACAAGCTACAATAGTCATTTACAACCATAACAATGTATAAACTGTGATGTTATGTTAATGGTAAAAAAAATATTATTTCGTAAAAACAGGGACATTTCTAAATGACCCCAAACCGTTGAATGTACATACATCTGCAAGTGTGTTGGTGCTTTTTTGAGAGAAGAGATTATGATAAATATATGCACGAAGCACACAGGGAGACACTAAACAAGTTTCCATTCTCACATTTGTCACGGTTGTATAGATAGAATCAGGATTTGTTGAGATACAACAGAAAACAGACAATTATATGGTTCAACATGGTTGGGCATTTTTGTGTTTGTAAAATGAATATTGTGTATCTGTTGGTACAGCTCGGATAGTTATTTAGACAGTGATCCCGGCCGTCGAAGACATATACTGTTCTATGTACTACTGCATGGCTGATATGGCATGTTGTAACCAACGGGACCCGGCACAGCTTCAACCCCAGGCACTAAGACTGGTCTACCAGAATACCTAATGAATATAAATGACTGCCCTTATATTTCAACCACAACTTACATTGTTGATTAAGGCCTGTTAGTAAGCATTTCACTCTCCATTTACACTTGCTGTTAATGATGCTTGTGACACGTGGAAAGTGCAGATATATTTACCTGGTCCTCCTACTCCAACCCGGGCCAGTATGCTGTTTATGAGCTTGAGGTAAAAAAAGAGTTAAGATGAGCATCACAGGGGGGGGGGAGTGAAAGTAGATGAGCTTCTAAGAAATAGGTACGATACACAATGAACAATGTTTTGTCGATGTATGATCAATTAAAATAATTTTGTTCATCCATAATAATCTTATCATGAAGGCTACTCACACTGCAGCTGTTGGCTAGAGTGCATTTGCCAAGATGTTTCCAGTTTTTCATGAAATATATGGATGACAACAATTACATATAATTACCTAGAAAGTTAGCAAAATCCTATCCCTCCCACAAAATAATCGATTGTGTTGAAAGCAACTTTTCTGTTTTTTAATGGTGTGTGCTGAATAACGATATCTTTAACTGGCAGCAAAACATTACCTAATGAGCACTAGCGTCACTCAGGCACATTTTAGAATCTGTTGCCAATGGAATGACTGGAAACATAGCTACTGTAAGAAAGTGGCAATTACATTTGCTATTTGAGCAGTGCACAACCATCATCACGGCTGGTTATCAACAGCCTCCTGCTATTCTTATCCTTAGCAAGGAGCTGATGACTTGAATAGCTTCTCAGTGTGGCTCATTGCTGGCCATCCAGAGGGCATTGAAGTAGACTACGGGTGGAACTGTTTCTGTGTCCATCAACCGACTCACTGATCTTAAAAGGCCCAGTTTGGGGCTATATTAGGATGTAAGAGGAGTGGGAGACATTGGGGTGACTGATTACAAATCTAAAATAGCTCCAGGACTTAAGCCTGGTCTCTTCACACCTGTCAGTTAGACCCACAGTTTTAAGACTCTGTGCCACTGAAGACCACTGGTCGCATTGATGATTTTTGGAGACACAGAGACCAATAGGAATGATACAATATCAATGTTGTTATTGCCAAATGGGGTCAAGATGTTTTCTTTTCTTTAGGAATTGTGACTGAAGAAGATTTAAAGCTGCACTATTGTTTGCATCCACAAGATGGACCGTGTTTTGAATGTGCTCATCTGGCCCTTCAAGGCAATACCATGAAATAGGATAGAGACCTCTACTGACGTGACGACTCATAGCATGGACCTCTCCATTCCACTATTTGGATGGACATCATTGTGCTTCTTGTCTGATCTCTGATCTCTCATGATTGTTTACCCGTTTATAGCAAGGTATCAACCAGGCACCCAGTTATCTACTTTAAAAAAACAAAGGCCTCAACTGCTTCTCTGCATACACGCACAGATGCCCTATTAGGTACAACAAAGGGATGTGTCCTCTATCTTTCTTCATGTGCCATGCTCATTGGGCCATTTTGGGTCTGTGGCAGATTCCTTTCTGTTTGACCTTTGATAAGCCGGCCTTTCCCACTGGGACTGGATGTTTGGGATCCCTGTATTAGGCTCAGGCAGCCACAAACACATTTTGTTTACTTTCCTTGTGTGTACTGGAAACCCAGAAATGCACTCTAAACTTTTTTCTTAATCTAAAAAACGTTATGACTAGCTTGACCGAGCCATGACACGTGACACTCACCCATTATGCCTAGACTTAATAGGAACCTCAGTTCTAACACTATGCCCAAGTGAATGTCTACCCTAAAAATTACCCCTGAGCCAGAAGTTTAATTCATCCTACTGGGGACCATAACTCAATCAGTAACCCCAAAACCCTAATATCCAGAGCTATAAGTTGGCAACACACTGCATTGATACATCCTGTAAGATAAAGGACAGTGGCTGACAGTCCAACACATCTACACATTTCTTAGAGCGTTTTCAATAGTCTATTGTGTGTTGTTTTTTGCCCATGATTTTTAATTAGTATTATTATTTCCATTATTTTATGTGATGAATAAGCTTGGCAATATGTTGGTCTTTCTCTCGTGCAAATGAAACACGATTTAATTAAACGGAGAAAGGACCATGAGCAGCGACCGTATAATGTAACATTTGATTAGACCTACAGTACCAGTCAAAGGTTTGGGCTATTTTCCCCATAATCGAGGCTGTGTTGGGCTAAATGACCAAGAAGGAGAGTGATGGTGCTGCATCAGATGACCTGGCCTCCACAATCACCCGACCTCAACCCAGTTAGGGGGGTTGAGATGTGTTGGATGGCAGAGTGAAGGAAAAGCAGCTAATAAGTGCTCAGCATATTTAGGAACCCATTCCAAATAGTTGGAAATGCATTCCTGGTCACTAACACATGAAGCTGGTTGAGAGAATGCAAAAAGTGTGCAAAGCAGTCAGCAAGGCAACGTGTGGCTCCTTTATCTATGTGATAAAATCTATTTTAATTTTATTTGACTATTATTCTACAATGTGGAAAATGGTAAATAATAAAGAAATTCCCCTGAATGAGTAAGTGTGTCTTGGCTGGTACTATGAATTGTTTTACAGTTTAATAGCAGGCTCTTTTAGATAGTGCTTCCTATGTAGTAAATGGAGCCATAGTTAATGGTGTTGCTTGTCTTCTTTCCAGGGTCATAAGAGTGTTGTCGAATCAGAGGAGAAAAATGTGGCTGCTGTGTTGGAGAACGGACATCACCATGAGCAAGGTATGTAAACGCCAGGGATTGTATCAGTTCGGTTTAATCAGCATTCACAGAAGAGGTGAGATTCGGGTGCTTGGAACATGTACAAAATATATGCCATGACCTGTTAGGATATAATTATGACTCCAAGGACAATTGTCTTCCTTTCATCCTTCTTGCTGTGTGTACACACCAAACAAATCAGAGGACCTGCCAGTCAGCAAGCCACATCTTCCATGCACTTCAGTGACAAAGACAGACTCCCTAACTGGCCCTAAACCAGCAGCACAATCTCCAGCTTTGGCCAAAAGGTCTTCTGCCTCAACACCAAAGGGCCCTTACCCAATAGCAGATGTCACAACTCCCAAAACAGCACTTGATGCTCTGTTTGGTCCTGGACTTAAAGTGACAGTTGATTTAAATCACAGTATTATTACTTTACTTACTGGGACTCGTGTGCAACTCCTCTGCTTTTCTCTAATTTTAGGATGAATTATACTTTAAGATGTGTTCCAAGAAAACAACTTTTGTTAATAGTTAAGGTGGTTGTCTTGTCTTTGTTTCAGCACCAGCGTTGATGATAGAGACCCACGTTACTCTTCCAGTACTATCACAAGGATTAGGTACATCAGTAGGTCTAGATTGTAACATTTACTTATTTGTTTGTGTTTGTTAATGTTTCTTTAGACATTATTACTGTAACTTCAGATGAACTTCTCACTCAACATAGATGAGCAGACACGTTTCGGAATAATATCAAAAACAGAGATGCCAAGGCAGCCAGAAAGGTTGCAAAATGTGTTGCTGGCCTCTTGTACGACTGAATGCTGCTAAATTCAAAAATATTACAACAATGTTGCTTATTTGTCAACACTTACCCCACGTAGGGCTTGGAGCAATATTCATGATGAATAAAGTGCTCCCACCAGGACACGTTCACGCATAGAAACAAGAGATGGGTGTCTTGCTTCCGCTATGGTGAACAGCTAAACCTTATCACCTTTACACCCTTCTCTCTATTTCTATCAATTCAGGGAATTTGTCTGGACAACAACAGGAAGTGAGATCACCAGTTGTAAGCCTTTCAGCCCAGCAAGAGCACACCACCCCGGTACATCTGCCCCTGCCCTATCCTCCTGTCAGTGCCGTGAACAGAACCAGCCCAGAGTTTCCAACTGTACCCACCCCTTCTGGGGCACCTGCAACCCCCACCCAGTGTTCTGCCACCCCCACGCAGTGTGCTGCCACCCCCACCCAATGTGCTGCCACCCCCAGTCAGTCTCCTGCCACCTCCACTCAGTCTCATGCCACCCCAACTCAGTCTTCGGCAACACCTCACACTCCTGTGCCATCACCTAAAACATCCAACCAATCAGTTATGGATTTGACTACACCCAAAGCTCCGGGGGAATTTCCTTTTAAACGTAGTGAACGTGGTAAGTACCCCCCGGTCCTTCATACTAGGCCTCTGTTCCGTGTCAGACTTTTCTTATTTCACGTTTCCTTGTCTGACGTCCAGATCCATTTCCAAGTCTTTCCCTTTTATTCTCTTTGCAGAACGACCTGCAGTTAAGCCAGCGAGCCCTGGTCTAACACGCAGCATGAGCTTCCCAGCAACCACAGGTAACAGTAGCAGTTGATCTTTAGGGACAAGGGGCTTCATTCAGAGCTGCCCGTCTTGGCTCATCCTTTTCTCCATCATCGTCAGGTGAACTCTCTCTCCCTCTCTCTCTGTATGTTTGTCTCCTTCTCTACTTTGTAATGCGAAGAAAAACTCCTGCCCCCCAGAAAACTGCCTCCCCCCGGTATAGACAAGTCAGTCTTTATCATACTATCGAGCCCATTTCAATTTCATTTAAATACTGTGTAAACGTACTATTTTGGTAGTCACTTGGGCCAATTATTGTGTCATTGTTTTTAGAAACCTGGACAAGTTTGGCGCTCCGAATAAGTTTGGTGGTCTTAACAGCTTCGGTGCTCTGGATAAGCTTGGCGTTCCTAACAACTTAGGAAGTGATGGGGAGCGGAAGCTGCAGAGATCACAGACGCTTCCTCGCAACCTGGGGATGCAGGGCAAACGGTCTCTGTTTGAAAGTTTGGCCTCCGAGTGTGACAGGTACAGTAGGCATCCATTGTCTTTTATCAGTTTAACAAGCTATTACTCCCCACTGCTAACATCAATGATGTGCAGTGATAAAAAAAAACATTTTGTGTTAAGCATTAATAAAAATCAATGAGTCCGTTCCTTTGTGGTGTCTTTTTTAAAGAGGCATTCCAGGATATTATCCCAATAGTTTAATAAAGGTCCTTTCAAGCCAAAACATGTCCCAAGAAATTATGCTAGTATGTGACCCATGTCTTCAAAACCACTCTGAGTACCTCTCATTGGAGACAGTCTGTACTGTATGAGTACATACACAAGTTTCAGACCTATGCGTCCTGTTTAAATGCCTCTTAGCCAATACTGGTATCCTAAGCAATTTACAGCAAAGTCATTGCGTGCATAATTAGCCCATGGAAATGATCCACAGAAGTGTTGCCACCAACAACTGACTCCAGGTTCCTCTCTGCAGGTCCAAGGCTGCAGGCTCCAAGCCAAAATTGCAACGCTCCCAGAGTTTCAACAGTGCTGGCAGCATCAAGGCAATGCTGCTGGAGTGGTGCCGCTCTAAAACTATCGGCTACAAAGTAAGTTGGCCCGAGTCATTTCTGACTGTATAATATACATGTTACCTAGTGTAGCACATGGAGAAACATATAACCTTTTCTCCAAATTAAAGTAATAGGTTGATATATTTACGTTTAAACTATGCATATACGTGTTGACAGAGTATTTGGGCAAAAGTATTGGGCCACATCTCTGAATCATTGAATTCAGGTATTTTATTTGATAAATCCACCCCAGATTAAACAGAAGGATAGTGCAAATGGTAGAAAGAAAACAAGGATTACTGCCAAAGAGATAAAAGCTGAGCTCCAAGGTGAAGGTACGTCAGTTTCAGATTGCTCCATCCATCATTTTTTTGGCGAAAGTGGACTCCATGGAATAAGACCACTTTTGAAAGAAAAACATTACAAATCAAGACTGCAGATGACAAAATGCATATTGACACACCACAATTCTCCTGGGACAACGGCCTTTGTACAGATGAGTCAAAACTGGAGCTTTTTGAGAAGTCACATCAGCTTCATGTTTGCAGACGACAAAATGAAGCTTTCAAAGAAAAGTACAGCATACCTACGATAAAACACAAAGAAGGCTTGGTTATGTTTTGGGACTGCTTTGCCTGAATCTGCGCGGAGCAAAATTAAATCTAAAAAATATCAAGGAATTTTTCGGTTGCAGGTCATGGGTCCTTCAACAGGATAATGACCCAAAACACACAGCTAAAAGCACCCAAGAATGTATAAAAACAAAACATTGGACTATTCTGAAGTGGCCTTTTATGAGTCCCAATCTAAATCCTATCAAACATCTATGGAAAGAGCTGAAACTTGTTGTCAAGAGAAGGTACCCATCAAACTTGTAACAGCTGGAGCAGTTTGCTCAGGGATTGTGAGCCAAACTACCTGTTAACAGGTGCAGAGGTGTCATTAAGACCTACAGAAAATGTTGATTGCAGTGATTGCCTCCAAAGTTTGTGCAACAAAATATTAGTTGTGCAACATGCCATTTTGATTTGTTTGATTATATACAATATTGTGTTAAATAGAAAATCAAAGTCTGATTTTCTATTAAATATAGAATTACAATGGGTGGGTGCCAGTTACTTTTTTTTGTTTCAAGTTCTTTTGTATTCTTTGTTCTTTGAGGAGAACAAAGAATGCCACGTCTGTATATCAGAAGTGAAAAAGCATTTGGCTTATACCATTCTTTCCTTTACTAGAATATAGACATTCAGAATTATTCGTCCAGCTGGTGTGATGGGATGGCCTTCGCTGCGCTGGTCCACTCCTTCTTCCCCCTAGAATTTGACTTCAACACGTTGAATCCTGCCAATCGCAAAGATAACTTTCAAGTGGCATTCACCACAGCAGAGTAAGAATGTGTGTGTGTAAACCATTATGGAGGAGATACATAGTTTACAAATTTGGGGGGGGGGGGGGTTCTGGCTTACAGTATGTCATAATATACAGTAGTTACATTTGAAACATTTTCTTTATTTCGTTATCAGGAAGCAGGCTGACTGCGTGCGTCTAATAGAGGTGGAGGATATGATGGCAATGGGTAACAAACCAGACCCGATGTGCATCTTCACCTACGTCCAGTCCCTCTACAACCACCTGAAGGCATTTGAGTGACTCTCCCCTGCGGAGGCGACCAGCCCCACACTGGCTACACTGATGCATCAGCAAAGCACTTCTTCCTACCTTGTTCAAATTATTAGCATTCTGCCGGAACTATTCGATTACAATTTTACAGGTCGTGTAGTAATGTGCTGTGCATTTGTTTTGCGTCTCTTAGTTTTTCTGGTTAGGAAAATATATGTAGTTCAGCAAACATCTTTTTGACCAGAGAGAGACATCTGGTGGTTACTTTCTAGTGGTGTAATTTTGATGCAATGTAGGTCATGAATTAAATGAATTGAGATAAAGGGTTTGTCGCATGGAGATTGAAGTGAGCAATGCAGTGCAGGAAAGACATCTTTTAAGTTGCAAAGACGGGAAAATGAATTGAAGTGCAAATGAATGTGTAAATGCAGGGAAAGCTGGCATGACTCAGGAGCAACTTGTAAATTGTTTATTGATTATTTATTTGGATCCCCATTAGCTACTGTTAAACCAGTAGCTACCCTTCCTGGGGTCCATAAAACAAAATATAACAATGTTCATAGACACACTGAAAGGCCAGAACAGTCCACAAAGAACATTGGTCCTTGATCAGTTCAACCTGTGGACTCTTATTGTCCGAGGAATTTATTGTGGTGCTTGAAAAAGACAACCTGCTGTGAGAAAATGATAGTGACAGTCATAACATTGTGAGAACGAGGAGGTAGATGCTTCATCAGATATACATTTATCCCTTGGGAAGACAAACCTAACAACCAGTTGGTTGGAGTGTATGTAATTCGACAGGCTTTGTGCAGATTTTCTCAATCCTTTTCTGTAGATGTAGAATTTGTCACAGAGTGGACCACAATTTATGGACTTAACCTTTGGCCCAATCTAAAATTGCCACCGTTTAGAAGTAGAGTTACTCCACTCAGTTTTAAAAACCTTTATGATGATATTCATGTTTAAAATGCATCAGTGTTTTTGTTATAAATGGTGAGCTTACAAATAATTGTCTGTAGCTACAATTATTGAATGACAATAAATTGTAATGGATAAGCTGTCATTACAGTGTATGTATCTGTGAACATGTCTTTTCTTCTCTGAATTAAGCAATGGGCAAGTCATATTTGGAATATTGTTTATTAAACACACTGGTATACAGCTTAATTGTCAGAAGAGACAAATGACTAGGATTTTGTACCATTATTTTATTATCTATGACCATGAGGTTAACTGTTCCATAATAAAGTCCTGGGAATGTTCCCTGGAAGGGCTTCCATGATTTGTCAAGTTTGTATCATCTCCCATTGTGTTCACTTGAGGGCTAGTGCTCTTGGTTTATCAATTGGCTTCAGTAGGGGAGGTATGCTAGGAGCTGAATGAACCACTGAGGAGAAAGACAGCCAAGGAGTGAAGGGGGCAGGAGCTGTCTAGGCATCGACCACCTGTACCCATTCATTCCAAATTGCCACCAGGTGGCCACATAACGACAAAGCTGAGGGTGAGTAGTTGAGGAGTCCATAAGCTAGGATCAAGGACACTGAACAGTCCGGAGATACTCTGGAAGAATGTTCTCTTGTGTCCTTCCACCTTATCACATATTACATAAATAAATAATATAATAAGAAATAATAATAAATAAATGTGGCATGAATGTTTTAAAATTATGCATTCTGACAATATATATAAAAATGCACATATCTGGGCTTTATATGTACTATGAATACTGCAGACACTATGTTTTACTGTATTTATAAATGATTATATATTTAACTTTTTTGCATTGTTGAGATTAAAATGAATCTCTTGATTAGTGAAGATTGTCGTCGCGCTATCTGGCGTAGGATGATGTGATCATTACATAATAAAAGTATTTGAAAAAGCAAAAAAGTCAAACAGCAACCTTTTCAAAGTAAAAGTAATTTTACATAAATGGAAAACTGACGGTTAATGCCAGAGTCGTACGTCATCAATGTTGGCCCAGTGTAATACAATCTAAACAAAGATGGCGGCCTGTATGATACGTCGGGCATTGCTACCGACCCTTAATAAGTATAGCAGTGTCAGTCGAGTATTCCAACATGTCAATATAAACAGTAAACACAATCCAAATAGGACAAATGTATCCTGCTCATCATGTGATTTGTTCAACGTTCAACAAAAACGGCGTATGTCTTCAAGGTAATTTAGTTACTTTCTAGTTCTGGCATGAGCGTTTACTAGAGAACGTCAAAGTTACATTCAGTACGTTTTGCAACAGAACCAGAACAGAATAGTTAGCCAGTTTTTTTTCTGATGCTCAATAATAACGTTAGCTAAATCCGAATGGTTGACAGTTCGCACATGTAATAATGACCTGCGTATGTGATAAACATATTAGCTAACCTATCTTCGGTAAATTATTACTACTAGGTAATCATCATCGTTAGGTAGCTAACCTGTTTTGATACCTAACTAAGTAAAGTTGGGACTAACTCGTTTTAGTTGGATATCAAAGATTTGTTTGCATGTACAGTTGTAGTTAGCTAAGGGTTTGAACTACGACCCACCGTCTGACCTTATGTAAGTGCAGTGGGCCCTGGGTTCCCCCTGGTACAGAACAATGCCCGGCCTCATGAGGCCATAGTGTGTAGACAGTTCCTGGATGATGTTGGCTTTCATGCCATTGCCTGGCCCTTACGTTCCCCACACCTGAATCCAATTCAGAACTCCCAGCCATGTATTGGTGTATCCAACGCCACCAAGTAGTGCCACAGACTGTCCAGGAGCTCACTTATGCCCTGATCCAGGTCTGGGAGGAGATCCTCCAGGACACAATCCGCCATTTTATCAAGATCATCCCTAGATGTTGTTTGGAGTTCATAATGGCATGTGGGTCCATATACACTACTGAGTCACATTGTTGCTGTGATGAAATCCACACAACCTGGAACAGCCTGTGATTTCAATTGTTTACTTTGCTTTGCGGTGTGAGTTTGATACAGCCCTCATGGGTTGGTGATTTTGTTCTTAACGAATTACACAGGAAAGATTTTGATCTTTATTATATTTTGTTCATCGAGACCCATTGTGTGATTTAAGTGTGTTTAATTTCCATGCGTGAGCCGTAGCTGCTCCTCTAACGTTTTGGACTGTTTTTCATTCAACAGGCCAGAGGGGAAGGTGCTGGAAACGGTAGGAGTGTTTGAGGTGCCTAAACAGCAGGGGAAATATGAAACAGGACAGGTGAGAGGGTCTCCAACTACACCTGAACCAGAATCACAATCCGGGTACTTTATTTCATTCAGCATTAGAGACTAGCTACTTTACTAGTGGGCCTTTCGTTATCTTAAAACGGTGTACTTCCCTACCATGGCCATTGAATTACCGGATTAGTCATGGTAAGATTGTACAATGTATGTGCCTGGTGAAGTGTATTGTGCCCACTAGGCAGGTCAGTTGCTCCCCTGTTGATATACCTCCTGCCAAGCTATCCCGCATGTAGCCTTATGTTGGTCTTGTCCCCAGTTGTTTCTACACAGTGTTTTTGGCTACAGAGGGATTGTTCTATTCCCCTGGCACGCCCGGCTCTACGACCGCGACGTAAGTCCCCCTGCCGTAGAGAGGTGAGGTCATCAGGTGGCATGGCACCTCATTCTACAACTCCTGTCCACACAGCTCTTTACCGTGGCAACATATTCTTAATGTAATGCACTGCTTTTGGCTCGAATAGTGCACTTGGCCTAACCGGTGAATATTGTGCTGTAATAGACTTACCTTTTACATTGGGACCCTTTCTTTGGCTTCTGTTTTTGTCCCCAGTAAGTCTGCAGAGCCCCCTGGGGCACATGGGTCCAAAGAGGTGAAGGGGAAAACTCACACGTACTACCAGGCTCTGATAGATACCAGAGACTGTCCCCACATTGTGAGTAGCCAACCCAAGGTCATGACCTCCACTAGTTTTCTGGACTGGTTCTATATAAAATCACGCTAAATTTCCCAATATGCTACATACTTTCCAGCAAACCCCATTGTTCTAATGTCTTTTTATTCAGTCCCAGAGATCCCAGACTGAGGCCGTGACATTTCTCGCCAATCATGATGACAGCAGGGCACTTTACGCTATTCCAGGTGAGTCAGATGGAACTCATTAGGCAGCAGTTTCTCTTTCTATACAATAATGTAAATTGCAATGCAATACAACTGCAGTAAATGAACATGTTACTACCCTGCTGGATGTCTCTCTTTCTGTACTTGGATCCCAAACCAACCCTGTTCCGTCGCTACTCAACCCACTTTATCAGAGAGCTTTGTTAAGTGGCAGACACATGCAGTCAAAATATACTTTAAAAAAACGAGTCTGCTTTCCACTTTAAATTGGACATTTTATATGTTATGATATTTGTGCATATTTAAAGTGATAGTTAGTAAGCATTGATTTTTAGCAGCTACGGCTCTTTGTCATAACTAATTGTATTTTTTTCCACTAAAGGGAATGACAATTAATTGTGTTTTACTCAAATATTACAAATGCCTATTTTCGAAAAATCATGCCGCGGTCATAGTTTGCATCACAAGAAGAATAAGCGCTCTTGGGCTTACTCTTCCTATGTGTCCCAGGGCTGGACTATGTGAGTCATGAAGACATCTTGCCCTACAACTCTACAGATCAGGTCCCCATTCAGCATGAGCTGTTTGAGCGTTTCCTCCAGTTCAATGCCTCCAAAGGTATTTTCCCCAAATACATCACCTTCCATAAATGTTTTGTTTTACCATTAGTAATACCGAACACTTCCGCAAGGGTCGTGTGGTTTTAAATGTGCCCGTCTCATGTGTAGTTGTGTTCCACATTGACCGGTTCCCCAGTTCCCCCGTTTGTCCCGCGGGATACACTACAGGCGTGGCAGGAGAAGAACCATCCGTGGCTGGAGTTGTCAGACGTCCACCGCGAGACCACAGAGAACATCCGTGTCACTGTCATCCCCTTCTACATGGGCATGAGGGTAGGCCCATGCTTCTCTGAGACAAGGGGCCGGAGATAACGGGCCATTTTCAGCATAACACGAAACTTACGTTAGTTCTTTCTACGTGTCAGGCACACGCTAATCCTCTGAATGTGGATGTTGTAGTCGTTTTCTTTTAATGATATGATGATGCCATTTAGTTTTGACACTGATGCATTTCTTTTTCAGGAAGCCCAGAATTCCAACGTATATTGGGTAAGTGAAAGAGGCCGCCATTTGTTTTGCGCATGTTGGTTTAGACTGCCGACGAACAGTTAAAGAACAAACCCACTCACCGAAAAATCACGTCAGGATTTTGGTTTAGGTGACATTTTCATCTACTAGGATTGTCACAGCTGTCCTTTGACCAGAGCACCATGGACCTCTGGTCAAATGGAGCGTAGTGGGGTGTCTGTTGGTTCACTGCTCTGTTTGTGTGTCAGTGGCGCTACTGTATCCGCCTGGAGAACATGGGGGAGGAGGTGGTGCAGCTGAGGGAGCGACACTGGAGGATCTTCAGCCTGTCGGGGACCCTGGAGACGGTCCGGGGAAGAGGAGTGGTTGGACGGGTGAGTCTCTGGCAGCTGCTATTCGTCCCTTAAACTCGACTCCTTCTCAAGAGCCGTCGGCGAAACGTTTTCGGGAGGATACAATGAGATTCGCTAATTCACAGGAGGGCCAGTGGAGAGAGACGATCTGTGTTTTTGGGGGTTCGTCGTTGTGCCGTCACACTACATAAAACGTGTTGTTCTCTATTCGTGTGGAATTGTTCACGGTGATCCGGCTTTGTTTGGCACGTGTGTGAACCTACATCCTTCACTGTCTCTACGTAGGAGCCGGTGTTGTCCAGAGAGCAGCCGGCCTTCCAGTACAGCAGCCACGTGTCATTACAAGCACCTAGCGGACACATGTGGTGAGTCAACATGCACACGGCGCACTGTGAAATGGAGCAGGCCGCCTGTTGAGTTGTGTCAACTGGTAGGATCAGTACCAGCAGAACAGATGCCACCAGATGTGGCATGTACTGGCCCATGTCATTTTCTACAGTGGCAGTGCCATTTTATATCTTGTAAGGAATACTAGCTTGGTCAACATAATAAAACAACAGATACTGCGTATGCCCCTGTGGACGACTTCCGGCAGGGTAGTGAAACTCTTCATGGAAGTTCCAATAAGCACCAAATAAAACAGGAAACCAGGTAGACCTCAGAGCGGTGGCTGGGCAGCGGTGGCTGGGCGGGGTGGGTGTGGATGGACCCTGACGTCGCCTGTCCTTGTGTCTCCCCCTCCCTGCAGGGGTTCTTATCGGCTCGAGAGACCCAACGGCACCTTCTTTGACGTCCGCATTCCGCCCTTTTCCCTTGAAAGCAAGAAAGACGATACACCCGATGGCTTCCTCCCTGGTCCTTTCACTTCGCTAGCCTGAGTGGAACCGTGCCACCCTTCAACCCCCAGGCACGCGGGCCGGTTTGCCCGCTGCTAAACGCCCACTGCCAAACGCCCGGCCCTGTCCGTTTCACCACCTAATGAACAACACACAGCACTTATGACCTATGACTCTAGCACCAACATGGGCATGAATGTGCCATCCCACTAAGCTTTTCGTAGAGCCCTGTAAAGCTATGCATGACCTGCCATGGGGTTTTGGCTGAACTACATGTACCAGTAGTGCTGGTGGGGCCCTTCCAGAACATGGCACAGGGTAGTGTTCTGACAAGAGACTGGAGCTGCTGTTTGTCCTTTTCACAGCTCTTTTAATGAAGAGTCAGTCAGGAATTTGTTTATTTAAATAGTTTTTTTCTTTCCATAGACCTCTGCATCAGTGTAACTGATATGGATTAAAGGGAGATGTAGTAGTGTCCAGAAACATAGGTTTTCCCCCAGCGTATCGTCGAATATGTAGTGATGGACAATCTCAGATGATTTGCTTAATTACTTTTGTGTAGATTTTGATTTGTTGATACAATTTTTGTTCCTAGAAACCCTTATGTCCAATTCTTTTAAACATTTAAACACCCACAAACAGAACTTACCTCAAAGTTATACCACAAAACTGTTTGCTCATAGAAAACAATATCCAGGAATCAAAAGTGCATCTGAATATTTTGCTGGGACCTGAACTTCTCTAACAAATAAAAAAATTAAATACAAATATTTTGCTATAGCATAATGATCTGCTATGATGATCATTGTTTTAAAAATTAGGCAATATTTAATTGCTTTGTACACAGTTACCCTTTTCTCTTCCGGTTCCTTGCCTTTATTTTTATGACAATGTGCTATAAATGTTCCTGGGCAGTACACACTAAGCCCCACCCCTTGTCTGTCACTCAAGCAGACGGCACAGAGTGAGCACATTTGAAGGTTCCCTGGGTTGACCTCCACATCTTTTGTTATGAATATGTCTTCTCTATTATACTATTTGAATTATGTTTTTATTTATTTACGCAAATAATATATAATTTATAAATACAAATGAACACAATTGAATGGAAATCAAGTGTGTGTTTTGCTGAATTCCCTATGGCATTTCACTAAAATAATGACATGGCTAGCTTGGCTAACGGCTATATAGCTAAATGCCAGGTCTAGGGCAAATGTTAGTTTTGATACACATTTTTGTTTTGGTGCTCAACTTGTAGATGTGTGGATCAGTATGTTTTTTTTAATGTTACATCAAAATAATTATATTTCTCCAATAGTTCATAAATGTTTTGATCAAATCAGAATATTGCAATTATTATCTATTTTTGCCAGTATAACGTAGCCCTACTGATAACCGTACCATTTGGTTTGCTCTTGAAGATACGTGCACTTGAAGATAAGTCATAACCTCTTCAGATGTGCTTTCCAATTTTTCCTACTTTTCTGAGGAGAAAGTGCTGGCCAATCAGTGGTCTAAAACAGGATGACCTGGACATTTAATTTTCAACCCGTATGCATATTTTCTAAAACCAGTACAAGCAGAGGCTCACGAAAATATGTCTATATGTTGTATATATGTATATTTTGTGAAGAAATCAATCAGTCAAGCATTAATGTGGCTGAAATGACAGGTGGAGGCTTGTTGTTAGTGTCTGTATGTTGTACATTTTGATGAGAAATAATAAACTTCTGTTCATGAAACTGACTTTGAAAATGGATCAGTATAAGACTTCAATAAAGTCTTCTGTGACTCCTCTAAATTGTTTTGTCACTTTCTTAGTATGCACCATTTCCATTGTAATTTTCCTGAACCCCATATTGATTATTGGTCATTTGGAACCAATGTCCCGAAAAAGTGAAAGCAAAAATCCTAAAATGTCTCAAGTCAGCCCATTTTTATAACTAGTTTTCTTCCTATTTAGTCCGGTCTTCTCTGTCTTTTTTTTAATCAAATAGCAGGTCCTTGTGAAGATGGATCTATGGACAAACCCGCATTTGATAGCACATCTAATTTATTATTCACACATTGAAACTTTATTGGTACTTGCAGAGACATTTATCTCAGCTTTCGCAGTGCTGGCAGATGCTTTTAGCCATATAGTTAATTTGGACATTTGACCATCACACCTGTATGAGCTTGTAGGAAATCCTCTTTCATAATTTGTGCCCATTCAGCCATATAGCATTTGTGAGGTCAGTCACTGATGTTGGGCGAGATCTCCTGGCTTGCAGTCGCCATTTGAATTAATCCCAAAGGTGTTCAATGGGGTTACGGTCAGGGCTTTGTTTCCGGCCACTCAAGTTCCTCGTCAAACCATGAAACTTTGTCCCAAGTTGAAAGCACCCAATTGTCTAAAGTGTGTTTGTGTTCTATAGCATTAAGCTGAACCCTCACTGGAACTAAGGGGCCTAGACCAAACCATGAAATCTAGGTTCCACTACTCCAGAGTCCAGTCCAACGCTTGGCATTGTGCATGTTGATGTAAGGCACACAGCTGTCTGCCCATGAAAACCCATTTTGTCACAGTTCTTGTGCTAATGTTGCTTCCAGAAGCACTGGTGAGCATTGGGTGTCTACACCCGGATCTGTGGCTACAAGCAACAGCGTTATAGTACTTAATTGCACAGGAACTGAATGAGATCCTAACAAACTACAACAAGTAATATAACACTGAGCTATTATACTGACATAAAGCTCAGCCTGGCACCGGTGATGGGTTTTATGTTAAAGGCAGCGGCATATGCAGAATATGTCCAGGTGGTGGATCTTCGATGTTATGGGCCTTGCTCCCTCTAGGTCATTTACTGACATAGAGGGAGAACGCAGAAATTCTTCACCGTAGCTTTCTGAAAAACTTGTTGTAAATATTTCATTTAAAATATCTTTTTATTTTTCTTCTGGTAATTGGTTGTTTCCGCCTCCTGCAGGGGGACTTTTACCTGCCAGAGGGCCAGTGATGCTGCCATGTTTGAAGTGGCCATCCCCTCCTTCTCCCTGGACAGCCATGGCCACAGGGACAGCCCATACTCCTTTCTCTTCTGAGAGCAAGAGATAGTTGCGACAGGAGAGACCGCTTGCTACTGTACTGGCTCCTCTGTTTTATGTGGAAAGGGCCCAGTCTAAGTCTTCTCCCCTGTAACTGTTCTCTTTTTTTGTAAAATCATTTGAAAGTTTTCCCCTTAAGCATATTTGACATCCAATTTTATAATTGGCCCTGTGTCATTGCAACAGCTCCAAACAGACTCGAGAGAGAAGAATTTGAAGGTTGAGGCAGTCCTTCCTCCTGATGATCATGGTGTAAAGGTCGGCTCTGAAAAGGATAGCATTTGAATTTGACTGTCTGTGTTTGGGGTGTGCCAGAATAAAAAAAAAAATAGTTTAAATGATGTTAATCTAGATGGTTTAGGGATAAGTGTTGTCTTCTGGCTAGTGGCTTATCAGCTAGCAGCAGTCAACACTTGATGGTCAACAAGGTCTTACAAAAGAGCAACTTTGCACCACCTATGAGGCCCTGTAAGTTTTCTTTTCAGGGACTTTATTATTTCCATTTTAATACAATTAACAAAAAATAATGAAACTCATATTTTAGTCTTGATGTTTATTATGTTGTCTTTATTTGAATAATGTATAAGTACAGTCATACCTCAGACACCAAATGCCATGTTTGAAAGCAAGTGATGCTATGGTCAGGTAAACTCGGTCCCCAATTCAGGCCTTTCTGGATCATGATGTTTCACTGTGGGCTTGCTGAGAAGAAAATCCTGTAAGAATTACGCCACTTATCCTTCTACTCACTCAAACCTCAACATCTCACTAATCCCAAGCATGTCAGTGTATTCATTATTCCATGCCATTACTTAGATAATCCATATGAAACCTTTAAACAACTGTTCTGGTGTGACTTCGGTGTTTCGGCTACTGTAGGCCTTGTTTCAGGGTGGCATGATGTCAGTGGCCAGGGTTATTTTTGGTACAGGGCCACTCTGTCTCCAAACATCTTAGCATACATCTTTCTATGACCTCTACCTCCATAAATGTTTACATTTTAGTCATATGCCAAGCACTCTGATAGAGAGAGACCTACATGAGCAGTAAAGGTTTGGTGCCTTTCTTAAGGCCATAGTAGGAACTTTCCCCCATGTCACTGTGAACTGGTCAGAGTATTTTTATATTCCGAATATTGTGATCAAGCACATTGACAGTCTCTGCCTAGTTGCGTGTATAATGTGTAAAATGTTCGTGCGTTACTAGTCTTGTGGAATGATTTATAAAAACCCTATCCTGAATTGCGAGCTTTGAAGTTCCGAAAAACAAAGATCTAACTTTTTTAAAGTATCGAACAATTATGGAGGCGGGTCTTCCAGTGGGTTGCCTCGGTTCCCTCAGAGCCGTAAAGAGAAATGTCTCTCTATGGCTCTGGGTTCCCTGTACTATCCATGGCTACACCCCTATTAGCTACATCCGGGGGATGAGGTCAACCTTTCCCAGATGATCCGCCATTTCAGACTTTTAGTTTTATGTTGCCAATGACTTTAGAGATTTTATATTCAAACGCCATGACAAAAAAAAATCATATTCATGCTTACAAAAAATAATTCATAACGAAGGGCGGATAATTGTTTTTTAATGCTCATAAATCTAATGGTTTGAAGCGGTATCGATGCCGATTTTTTCCCCCAGAGCGTGTTCCACAGTGAACCAAAGTTTTTGTATGAGTTGAGTCCTGATTGCGGATAGAGGGAAACAAGGGGGAAGGCCTTGAAGCATCGGTGTGGATTTGCAACCATGGCCGGGAATTTTGACGCAGAGGACCGTACAAGCTGGTACTGGGGAAGATTGAGCAGACAAGATGCGGTTTCCCTTTTGCAGGGACAGAGACATGGAGTGTTCCTGGTCAGGGATTCAATAACTAGTCCCGGGGACTATGTGCTATCGGTCTCAGAGAACTCGAAAGTCTCGCATTATATCATTAACAGCATCAGTAACAACCGGCAATCTGGATCAGGTAAGATCAATTGCGAGCTAGTATTAAGATAACGGAAAGATAACTGGCGTACACCCTAAATATAGAAGAACCCGCGGTAACAAGCTAGTTGAAATAATTACATTGAAAAACTGACACTTTTAATAACTTGGCAAGACAGCTAGGTACTTTCTGATTCCAGCTAATCACTGAAAAGATAACGGTATATATGTTAATAGAGAAGAAAACAGCTGAACTACAGAAACAAGAAAATCCTCACTACAGTTTCACTTATTTTTCACGATTGATGTAGTTGGTGTAGGTAGTTAATCTTCGCCACAATGGAAAGTGTGGGAACATGTCTGGTCAGTCGAGACGTAGTTAACACGGGATTTGGTAGTAGTGTGTTTATCTACCTAATTTCATAAGTACGTGTTTTTGTATCTATATGATGGTAGGTTTTCGTTAAGGTACTTTCTGGCCAGGTAGAGCTTGGTGGTTGAGTGAGTTAAGAGGGTGGGTTGGGCTGATCCTATGAATGAATGGACCTGCTATCACTACTGGAGGATGACTCTTCCGAATAGTGTGTGTGGAATGCCTGTGTTCCTGCCCGATTATGCACACACACGCAGGAAGGCTGATTGTTTTTCTTGTGTTTCTTAACTGTGTAAATTCCACCACGCGTTTTTACTTGGATACTCTGTGGGGGGCGTTTTCCGCATATTGTAAACGGTCTACAAAGCAATGAACTTTGAGGACGCAATGAAGCAATGAACTTCGTAGGATATCAAGTACAACAAAATGCATTATCTGGAGACATTATTTTCCATTAAAATGCTAAAGAACCAAATCGGGATGTTATAATATTATTATACCTACATCGGAGTCATGGTACAAAAAATACCTAGCTAATCCGTTCCCAATTTTTTTTTTATGCGTTCTTTTGGGGTTTTTCCCTCCACAACATTAAGGACCGGTTTCACAGACACAGATTAAACCTAAACTAGGGGTTGGGGGAATCTGGTTCAATAGAAAACTTGATTGGGATTTTTTTTTCCTAGGCGTAATCTGTCTCTGCGAGACTTGCCCTTTATGTAGAAAACACTGCTTTACAGAATGACCGTGTACTTTATTACCTCTAGGTGGCAATGCAGTTATACCGCATTCATTCTTACCATGCTACAATTTGCTTTAAAATGTATATGGTTGTTGGGGACCTGCGTTGTACACTGTCAAAGACGTTTTGGTTCTCGAGCTTGCTTTACTTTTAAATGGTCGTGTTAGGCCTACAGTACCATCTTTTCATTTAAGTTCTCTTAGTACTGTCACAAGACTTTTTTTCCTATACGTTTGTTCTTCTGTAAGCAAACACTCTTGCGTCGTTGTACCGAGGGATGGTGCACAGTGAAGGCAGGTCAGCTGCCTGTTAATCCAATTTAACAATGGATTGTCATAGCTGGCATGTATTTGCTTCCAATATCTCGCCACCGAATTGATTAAACATACTTTTTTTCATAGCAAAAATATATGAACCAGTATATATTTAAAAAACCACTTATCACCACTTCACCAGGTTCAAGGTAGTAATAGCTCATGGATAATGTGATTGTAATGTAATTCATATCTTATGGCCAAGCAGGGTCTATAATTTCCTCAAACAATGAACATTCAATGAATCATTAGTAAGTTATGGTATCAGGATGCTTAATTGAGCAAGCCTAACTCCACCGCGTGCCGTCAAATCGCCGCGGCAATGGTATGGAATGAACGGCTGTCATCCATTCCCCCTGCCTCATCCGTCAGGTCTGGCCCCCCCACGGTTCCGCATCGGGGACCAGGAGTTCGACGCCCTGCCTGCCCTGCTGGAGTTCTACAAGATCCACTATCTGGACACCACCACTCTGGTGGAGCCCGTCAGCAGGGCCAAGCACAGGGGCCCGGCCCCCACCGGCCCCGGGGCGACGCTGGGCGAGGCGGAGTTCGTTCGCGCCCTCTTCGATTTCCTCGGCAACGACGAGGAGGACCTGCCCTTCCGCAAGGGCGACGTGCTGCGCGTGCTGGAGAAGCCGGAGGAGCAGTGGTGGAACGCGGCCAACCAGGAGGGCCGCGCCGGCATGATCCCTGTGCCCTACGTGGAGAAGTACCGGCCCAACTCCCCGGGGGCCCCGGCGGCGGGAGGAGCGGGCGGAGGCGACGGGACAGCGCCGCAGCTGCCTCCGCCTCTGGGGGAGCCGGGGCAGTATGCCCAGCCTGTGGTCAACACGCCCCTGCCCGATCTGCAGAACGGGCCTGTCTACGCCCGCGCCATTCAGAAGAGGGTGCCCAATGCTTATGACAAGACTGCCCTCGCGTTGGAGGTATTGCCCCTTTCTGCGCCTTTTTCTTCCTGCCCCCACACACACACACAATTACATTTACAGTCTGTTCATGCATCTTTGGTCGATTTTCATTTTAGTCTGCCGCTGCCTCTGGCTGGAATGAGTTGCAAAAGCCTGATACCCTCATCTCAGTTGGCACCTTGAAATAAACAGATGCACTAGAGGAATGCCACAACATAAGTATTCAGACCCCTGCTCCTTCTCCAGATGTTGTAGAGTTAACTCTTCGCTATTCATTCACACATTAGCCCATGTTGACAGAGCCAAGACAACCCAAGTTAAGTTCAGTTGCATCTTGTGTTCTTTGATCATCTTTCAGATGTTCCTAGAATCTAATTGGAACCCACCTGTGATCAGTTCAAATAATTGGGCATGATTTGGGATGACACATCTGTCTATATAAGTGTATATCAGAGGAAAAACCAAAGCAGGAAGTCCAAGGAATGCACTGTTAGGATTAAGGGGTCGATGAACTGAGCAAAATACAGAGGAGTCCTTGAAGAAAACCCGATCTAGAGCACCCAGGACCTCAGACTAGTGCGAAGATTCATCTTACAGGACAGCAACGACCCGAAGCACACAGCCAGGACACCACTGGTGTTGCTTCCAGAAAGTCTGCGATTTGTCCTTGAGTGGCCCCGCCAAAGCCAGGACTTGTATCAGGGGGAGAAGGGCCTTGTTCAGGGAGATGACGACCAAGAACCCTGTGACAAGGTTCCAGAGTTTCTGCGTGGCGATGGAAGAACCTTGCAATAAGACAACCATTCCTGCAGCACTCCACCTGCATCCTTCACGCTAGTGGCCAGATGGAAGTCACTCCTCGGTGAGAGGCACGTGACTGACCTTGAAGTGCTCGGCGGCTGTCATGTGTCTTTTACTGGGCAGGACAGCTTATTGTACCAAACTACTAAAGTATTGCGTTCTATCTTTTGATGACCGTATCTTTCTATCTACCGTTGTCATTATGACCTTTTTAAATGTTCTGTGTGCACGCAAGATTTAGGATCAACCGATTTGCATAATTCACTTGGCCTAAGGTTTTCATTGAGAACCAAAAAATCCAAGACTCCTTTATTTGTTTAAGGGCATCCAGATCTTTGGCGTGTGCAAAGCTAGTGGATGCCGGCCCAAGAATATTCAAAACTGTAATCGCTGCAAAATGCACTTCTACAAATTAGAGAATAAAGGGTCTGAATACTTATAGATATAACATTTTTCTTTACATTTGTTTTAGGATATTGTGTGTAGGTTGACGGGAAAACAAAAACATTAGTTTAAAATGTAAGTCCTACGACACAGAATTTTTCTTTTAATTTAAGGCCAGAAAGTTTTTCTGCCGTCAGTTCTGTAAACGAATCCACTTGAAAACAAATTTCTAATGTGCGACCAAGCCTTTTGTGAGGCTGTTTAAAGAGCCTTGCGGTTAGTGCTTCCATTGACCCCTGTGGCGCGTTTGTTCAGGTGGGAGACAAGGTGAAGGTGACCAAGATCAACGTGAACGGCCAGTGGGAGGGAGAGAGCAAGGGCAAGCGTGGCCACTTCCCCTTCACTCACGTCCGGCTCCTGGACCTCCAACAAATTGAGGACGAGAGCTGAGGGGACCCCGCAAGCCAAACGCACACTTGGTCTCAATCCTCACTTCACGAAGATGCACCCAGGATGTAGCGACTCCAGTGGGTCGGGAGATCCCCTGCAGTGGTGGCCGACGGCCAGGAGTTCCAGCCCTCCTTGTTTTGATGTTTCTACACACGTATGGAGTTTACATGTTCACCCCAGTATTATAGTCCTGATACACTA
Source organism: Novumbra hubbsi (assembly GCA_016801125.1). Classification (NCBI taxonomy): domain Eukaryota; kingdom Metazoa; phylum Chordata; class Actinopteri; order Esociformes; family Umbridae; genus Novumbra; species Novumbra hubbsi. The sequence continues at coordinate 36,304 of JACXGK010000599.1, forward strand.
CACACACACACACAGCAGAGTTTACACCACCCCCCTCCCCTCTGCCATGGTAAATCCACTTTTACACACACAGTGCCAGCACACAAGCACACAGACACGCATTTGTGGCATCTTTCACAGACTCATGGAAAACCCTTTTGTAATGATGAGCAGTGACCCTGGGGACGAGAAGTGCAGCCATCCTTCCCTGTGACTGAAACCCACTGGGTCTGCTACCCAGAGAGACCGGACCTGTTACTACAGGACTACACTACAGGACCACACTACAGGACTACACTACACTACAGGACTACACTACAGGACTACACTACAGGACTACACTACAGGACTACACTATTCACTACAGGGAGTACTGAAACACAGCCCCTTTCTGAACTTGATATTATGATAGAATTGACATGCACCTATACATACTGTATGTACAGTGTGTATAAATATGATATTTAGCAAGGGTATATATATATATATGTCATTGTTTTGTTTTTTCTAATCCCAATTGCCGTGTGGTCCTGGTTGTGTTTACCTGAACCATGATGACTGTCTTATCAGTATCCAGGGAGGAAGTGGACACATTCCTACGTAAGGTTCGAAGCCTTCGTCCAGTCCAACACCCACTCAAGAGTGATCTTGTCAGATGAGGAGGACATTCCACAGAAAACACGGCATTCCGGGACAGAGAAGGGTTCTGCCGGTAGAGTGGGAGACGGGAGGACCGGGAGTCCAGATGGCCACGTCCCTCCCCCCGTCGCCCTCCTCCCGTCTCATTGATTAGTCCCACTGTCCGAGCCATTTCCTCCCAGTCCTCTGTGCCGGATACACTGAGGTCGCCTGCAGGCTACGCTGTGTGTTGTTACATATTACAGCAGCTGTTTTGGCAATAGGGACATTTCATTGTCATTTAAAATGGTAGAGACTTAGTTCCCGGCACTGTGATGCTTGACTTTGCCCCACACGACATAACGCCACAGCCTTAAACTTCCGGTCATTCAGATGAAACCGTATCAAATGACATTTAGTTTCATGCTGTGGTAACCACAGGTGCATTCGAACAGTGAAATGCTTACTGTTGGGCCATTTTCACAAAAGTGTCAGAGCTGGATTTCCCACCTACATGGAACATTTCAAACACACACTGTTTTCGTTGTGGTGAATAATTGTACGTCAGTTACGTTTCAACTGGAACCTTGGGTTTGAGTCATTTGTTTAAAACATTTCAGCAATTTTGAACCAAAAACAATTACCGTTTCATCTTATTGGATAGGTTTGGGTTGCATGTCCACATTTCTGAATGCCTCCTGTCTGAACACAACCATGGATACTTTCCTAGTGCGTCTCCTTTAGTGCCAAACTGTCAGAACTGTCTACCTTCTGGGTTCAGCTGAGGCACCAACCTAAGCTGATGACACTACTTTGAAAGATTAAGTAAAAGCCTCATAGTAATTGGTCAATCACAGTGATGTGGGTATATTTGGGGGACCTATCGAAGGCACATGGCAGCTTCATGGGCCAACCATTGTCATTTGGGGAGAGTCTTTTAATTTATCCTCTACCTCATGTTTTTTTCTTAAGAAAAATCTGAATTTCTTGGCTCAGTTCTTAATTTTTGTGGAGATGTTGGTTGACTTTTCGTATTTTTTTGCAAACCGAATAATTATAGCCAAAACACACTTTTTTTTGTCAAAACAAGTATGTCCTTATTTTCTCAACAATACAACAATATCCTGTGGTGTTATTGTGTAAATGTGCACACAGAGTTACAGCTGGCAGAAGTTTCCAAACCATGTAAGAACCTCGGTTCCTTTCTAGTTTGTGTCATAACAGTGGCATGGCTGTGTAATAACCAGTATGTTTAATAAACCACAAGCCCTGTGTAGATGATTTCTATGTTAAAGTTTACAAAGACGGCTTGCGTTGACAGAAGCAACATTTTATTTATGAGACAATGATGAGTAATGTCTGTAAAGATGTAAATGGTTTTATCATCTGTAATATGAACTAGCTACCACAGAAATGTTTTGCACCCCCCCCCAAAACAATTGTATTGGTCAAGTTCCAAGTATCTTCCATTTTTACTTTCTTGTTTCTTTCTTTACTGAACCAACCCCAGATGAACCGTTGTAAGTATAGATTTTGTGAATTAGAAATTATGCAATCTGTAATGACCAAGAGACTTGCACAAATGAATGAGTGACTGAAACAGGAAATGTAACATTAGACTGCCTGATAAAGTTCTCCATTGCAGTATTGAAATACTTCTTTAACCCCTCCATGCAGTATTTTTACATTTATTTCTAAATCACTTTGTCTGGTATTTGTATATACCGTACTGTGTAAAAGTCTTAGGCCACCTGAGAAAAGTTGTTTTAAAGCCACTGTTTAAAGTGTATCTGGACAGTAAGTGTACAATAAATATAAATGAATATTTATACAATACAAAGTAACAAAAATCAATTGGTTGAGATAAAAAACTGGTAATAATGATCTTTTAGCTTGATAATGACCCCAAACTAAGCAAATACCTACTTGGAGCAGATTTCTGCAGATATAACACAGTGTTTTGTGAACACCTCAATGCCCTGACCTCAACATAATGAAGTTGTATTGCATTACTTGGACATAACTAAGGTTATGTTAACTAAGGTATATTGCAAAAAATACTTTTCTTTTTAAAACACACAGTGGTTTTGTTACTTTTCTTTTTATAAATGTTCTTTTTTGTTTAGATTAATGTTATATACGTTTTCATCCCAATAAACATTTACCGCTCAGATAAATGTCTCTGAAAAAATTGGTCACGTGGCCTAAGACCTTTGCTGATTACTGTGTGCACAAGCCTGTATTTGCGTGAGCAGCATATTATACAGCCCTCCTGAATTATTGGCATCCTAGGTAAAAATAAAAAAATAACATTGATTCATTCAAAGAATATGGCGAATATGGCTGCATTTAGTACATTTTGCATGTCCCTTTGATTAACACAGCCTCAAATAAAAAATAAGATCACAAACATTTTTGTTAATATTTACTTAGGGTGCCAATAATGAAGACATCAAAACTTTGAAATAACACATGGAGTAATGTAGCAACCAAAAAACCCTAAACATATCAAAATTAATTTAATGTTGTAGATTCTTCGAAGAAGCTACCCTTTGCCTTGATAACATCTTTGTACACTCTTTACATTCTGTCAACCAACTTCATGAGGTAGTCACCTTGAATGCTTTTCCAACAAGTAGACAAAGAAATGTGGTGTGCTAGTCAATATTAGTTGGCCTAATGAATTGTCTAGAAACCGCAGCCTTTTGGGGGCCACTATACAGTGATCCAAATATTTACCCACTACTCCAAATATAACACCCTGTAAACAATTAATTGTGATAGAAATGGCATAAGAAAGGCATAATGTATAAACGAGGTAAAAATTGTCATTTGGTACAACCAAGTTTTTCTGTTAAACCAAAATGAAATTATTTTAAATCCTCAATTATGCAGTTTTGTATGGTTTTAAAAGTTGTAGTTGACTGGTCATTCGATATTGGGGGTCATCCAGTGAAAAGTGAGAAAAGATTCATTACACTTCACTTTTCATTTATTTAAGGTAGAATATTTGCACACATTTATATATTTAATTATACTTTTTTAACTAATAATCAGAGAACAAAGAAAACAATAACGGTTGCATGTAATATTCGTTTTTAAGAAGCTTTTTATTGGCCAAGTGACAATTTATTTTCATATCGATTTTAAATTGCTGTTGAAGCTGTTACACTCCATTTTAACTGTTTAAAGTTTAAATTCATACAAGTTTCTGTAGCATGTAGGCTAATGTGTTAGAAAATAAAAACATAATGGCAAATTGATACAGCAAAATGATATCAGTTACTACATACGCGAGATGCCAGACACTGCCCAGGTTTGGGATTCACAGATGGAATTTCAGAAATGTGATCTCATCTTTTAATTTTAAATAGGATTGTGGCATCCATAGTTAGCACTAATTGAGATTTAAATAGTCTTATAAGTCTGGTTGGATTGAAGAGCATTGCAAAAGTCTAATTGAAGTAACAAAAACATTGATTTACTTTCTTGCCTTGGTCTGACACCATTAAAACCTAGTTTAACACATTCACCAGTGCAGTCTTGGTACCAGTGCCGGCATTAGTCTTTCGTGAGCCCTAAGACCATTAGTCATTTATTGTAGGGCCCCTTCACCCCTATCGGTCGAGGGGTTCCCTAGCAGTCGGAGGCCATCTAGCCGTTGTGGGCCCTAAGATGTCGCTTATGCCTGGAGCCGGCCCTGCTTCTATGATGAAATCTAAAACCCAACTGAAGCATTTCATGGATTTTATTTGTCTTCTGGAAGGTATTGAGTTGCTTTTAAAAAAAAGATTAGCGAAACGGGGGTTTTGAGTTATAGTTAGTTATAGCAAATAAATGCCCCCTGAGAGGCTCCCTTGCATTACCTAATACATGCTTTGCCTTCATCTTAACCACACCAAACACCTTGACTAGTTTATCTCTTACCTTCTTTATTTTAATGTCACACTTTGAGGGACACTGCGACCAGTGTTTCGGCACGATGGCTGACTGACTGTCAGTGTGCAAAGAGAGTGGTTTCTCTCTCCGGCCTTCAGGATCTCTGATCAACTCTGGTTCAGCTGAGGTCGGCTATCAAACAGCTTTGATACCTGCTATTGAGGACCATGTCTGCTGTATGGATGCCTTCAAACACAACCTTAGTGGCTACATTGACTGCATCCCTTGAGGAATTGGTAGCCCGACTGACATCTATGAACCAAAAACTGGTGGACAAGACTGACGACCTGGAGGCCTTTGAGTAACCGGAATTCCAAAGTTTTTTGTGAAAGTGTTGGATTCCACTCACGCTCCTGCTTGCCTGAATCTGCACAGGCCTCAATGCAACAACCATACACCAAAGTGTGGGGGCGACAACACTTAGCCCAGGGTGTTTATCATTAGGTTCCATCATTTCCAGGACAAGGAGAAGATTCTCCGAAAGCAAAACCAAGACCTAGTACACTTCTGCATTTCTTGACAGGAAACGCAGCCTATAAGAGAAGGAAGTCAAATTCTCTCTCCGCTTTCCTGCCTGTCTATGTATTGAACACAGAGGGGAGAGGCTGCAGTTTGACTCTTCCGAAACCCTGCGCTGGTTTGACCGCAACCTGGTGCTCATCTGCCGAATGAACTAGTCTATTGTCGTATTCTTAGGTGCAATTTGACTGCCTTTTACGGCCTTCTGTCATTAGCTTCATGACATTGTTTTACATTGAATGACGCTGCTGTGATTGTCACTATATTGATACAAAGCTGCCTGTGTAGTAGGACTGTTTTTCCTGGGTGTTCACTGTAGTAACACACAGCAATAGTGCTGGGCTTCTGCTTTTTTTGTCTGTTTGTTTAACCGTTGTTCTCTACCAGGGGTACAATGTGACATTACTCTTCACCCAGTTATTCCATTGGACAAGTCCACGGGCTGTTTCGCACCAAGTCTGCCAATCTTCGTTGTGCTGCCTACCCTGCTGTTCCTGAATGCTATCTGTTGGAAATGTTATGGGGCCTCCCCACATTGGGATGAGACGCCACAGCAAGCGTGCCCCAGAGCTGCACACGATGCCGACCTGCCGTCTCCATTTGGGAAGGAGACTTTTCAGCTGGTAAGAGATTTTAGATGATCGATGACCAGATAGCACCTTTAATTGTTCTTGAGGTTTTCTATTTAGAATTTTGTGATTATTTTATTAATTATTAAGTAATTGAACGCACATTGCATCGTTCAGGGTTAGTTGGTCATGCTTAATTATATATTTTAATAGTGGTCTGTCCTTGCAAAGTTGTGAAGTCAACCTTAGAGATTTGTCAGCAACACAAGAGTACAGAGGTCAGAAAACTGGTAGTGACAGAAGGGGCAGTCACGCAGAGGGACAACATAGAAGACTAAACATTTCACTTCCTGTAAGTATTTAGTACAAAACAACATTCAGTAATAAAAACATTCAGATGTAGCCTCTCAAGTGGTGCAGCAGTCTCTCTTGATAGCAGTCTTGCTCTTGTTAGAAATAATTAATTCTTGATGACATTTACTTTAATTAAAGACATTTACTTTAATTAAAGGTTTGAGGTTTCTCATTACTTTCAGTTAGACATTAAGCTAATTCACAAAAACTTGAGTTTTTAAAAACTTTTAAGTCATCTTTTCTACAGGTGCATATAATTGTGGGCGGCACTGGAGATGACCTTGTTGGATGGAAAAACGCTGGGGTTTCATGGTGACTGTGTGGAATAAAATCATTTATCATCCGTTGCACAGAAGGTCTCACTGAAATTGTATTTCTGTTTTTATCCCAACCCCTCCACGCCAGAGATTCAGAGGGAAAGGAGTAACCAAAGCCAAGGCATTATTAAAGTTCAGGAAGGTGATGTGTCACCAAGACTTTGAATTGGATGTAGTCTGGATGGAATCTGATTGGAATTATTTAAATAAACCACTGCAATGAGAAGTTGTGTGCCAGTCCGGAACATGAGATTCACCAGCGTGAAACCACTATGCCCACAACTGTACTGAATGAGACTGGTCATGCTTAATTATATAATATTTAAAACCTGGTATGTGCTTCTTAATTTCAACAGAACTTTAGTTGGCACATGATTACAACATAGGATAAAGATGTTAACAGGTCAGAGACAAAAATTGGTGACGGGGTTGTGAGGGGTGGCGGTGTAAGCGGGGGTGCGTTGGTTTCCCGGATGGAGTTCAGACGCCATCTTTACACCAGTGCAGCTGCTACCGGTAGCTACAGAGTGGGGACGCAGAGCTGCTGCTCCACCAAGACCCGCCGACTGAGACAGACTTACCCACGTTTTCGCCTCTTTCCCTCCGCCCGCACATTATCGACATCCTGACCACCATGGCAGATCGAGAGCACTTAGTATACCAGGCCAAACTCGCCGAACAAGCGGAGAGATACGATGGTAAGGGCTGAGAATGTATAGTACTGTACCGCCAATGCAGAGTATGCCTCACTCGCTTGCCCCCCACTCTCCCTCTAGCGGGGGGCTTCTAAGAGCGGGTGAGGTGGTTTGAAGATGGATTCGTAGCTAGGGAGATCGTAATAGAGACAAAATGGCGGAGTAAAGAGGGTTTCCACACAAGTCTAACGGGGTGGTTTGATTGAATGTTAGCTACAGTAGCTATACACATGTGCGACTGGGGTTTAGGATATTCAGCGCGTTTCAGTTGCATGTGCTATGTTCAGTACCGTTATAGCTGAAGTTCGATAACGTTACTTTCTTGAAATCCCTTGGTTTTCTGGTGGTCCCTTATACTAAGTTCTGACTTTGTTAGTTTTCGGTGGATTTTAAACGAATGTTCGATACCTAGTTAACGTTAACTAGTTCAGTATTAGAGGCAGCCAATGGGGATGTTGCTAGCCAGACTGCTTGCCTAAAATCTGTGGTAAAATGGCGGCTAACAATGGTTGATAAATTGAAAAAGGTTATAGGTTAACAAATATTGAGCATATTTCTACATCCAGTTGTTGAAACAAGCGGCTTCTTTATTGTTAATCGGTGATTTGTTGTTACCCTACAACACAGAGCCAGCTACTGCGTTGATTTATATTCGTTAGCAGACAATGTGCAGTGCTGTCTTTAGTCTTGATTTAACTTGCTAGAGTGTGAAATACATACTACTTGAATGTCAACGCCTGATTTGCGGCGACAGAGCTATGTAATCTTGATTTTCAGCACATGCCTAGGTACATCGCTACAGTAGTATTTTACGTCAGGGAATCTATTTGCTACATTAACAATTTTGTTATATTTTGCCAAGCTATGTTGTGTACCAAACAGATTTGCTAGTAATTTCAAACAAGGCATTACCGTTAGCTAGCTAAGTAACCCGAACGTGGAAAAACCACTGCAGTCCCTAGGTAACTGAGTGGGTGTGGTTGTTACATCTCTACATCACTAACGTGCCTAAAACATCTGACTGTTACCATGGTTATCCAATGGAAGATCTATTTGAAAGAAGTCACTCGAGAAAAGACGTAATTAATAATAGAGCACTACGGATAATAATGTTTGAAACTTGCGTACCTGGCAACCGCTTCAGCTCCGCCTACTAACGGTAAAAAACCGAGATTATTCTTCGCGACGTAATATGATGACCATTAAATTGAAAAACGTGTTATTCGTTTTTATCTGAACCTTTATGAAAAGTTAGGAGAAAGTAGGAAACCATTTATATTTTTCAAAAATGCTTTTGAAATAAAACCGTTCGCATCGTTATGCATTTTGTGTTGCGGTCCTAGTGTTCAATTCAGTGCTTTTAGAAGTCCCATATGAACCATCTATACTTAAATGTGCCCCGTAGCCAGTTATTTAAGTACACCATATACTGTTTGGTCTGGATTGCCCTTTTTCACCCACGACTGCCTGAATTCTTTAGGGCATGTATTCTACAATGTGTCCAAATATGTTCCACATGAATGTTTGTCCATCTGGACTCTGCAGTGGCTGCAGATGAAATGGTAGTATTGTTTATTCTGCAAATGGTAGTTATTGTTTATTCTGCAAATGACCAGTTGCGTCATTAATGTGGCTACCTGTAACGTGTAGCTGTTTTGCACACCTGTGTTGTACTGAACCATTATTTGCACGTTTTCCGGCCATTTTTTCTTTTCCCCTTCTGCTTAAAGTGCTGGTCTTAAGATAATTTAAACTTTAGAACTGTGCTTGTGTTTCACTGGGTCTTTTTTCTGAAAATATATTTCCGGAAATACAAACATACTCTGATGCATGCAACGTTGGGTTATTAGCCTAATGTTAACCTTTGGATTTTTGTTTGTTTTTGGATTACCTTCTACATAAGAAGTACTCAACATGTGGGGCTGATTTTGTGGACACCGATTAACCAAGGACTAAGATTAAAACATCAAACTCAGTGGAGTTCACCATGTATGGTAGTGTTTCAAAAACAACTAATGCATTACAAGTAATAAGTAGTTTGGTTTATTCGTTGTGACCTCCGACTGATCATTCCCCGCTGTGACCTCCATGTATTAACCATTGACTCTTATGTATTCTTAATATACTTGCATTTATTCCCCACTGACTTTCGTTCATTTTCTATGGAGCCCCTTGCATTGGCCCCATCAGCAGGCTGATCAGCTTGAAACATTGTGGCCTTCCTGCCATAGGCCTGAAACCCACAGGACATTTCATTGGCTTATGTCAGCCATTCTGTTGACCGAATTTCAGACCTCTAGGTCACAATGGGTGTAAATACCTGTGGCGCTGTTGGAGCGACTTTGTTTGCATATTATAGTCCTTCCTAGAGGTCAATTGGACCCATATTCTGATGACTTTGCTCAGCAATACACGTATTGGCCAAGTACCATATCATGGGAATATGTGGCCAAAAAAGCAATAATAATAATCCTAACAAAAATAATAGGGACCCCTAATTTAAGAAGTATTTTGTAACTTGCTCATCAGCAGAGGATAAAATGGCATACACTGAGACTATTTCAGAACTGATGACATTGTCCAATATCCTCCACGGGAAATTGCCTTTCTGTTTAACATGTTGGAGAACGCCTCCATACCTTCGCTAGCAGGGAACTGCTACAGAGACAGAAAGGTTTGGATTCAGTTGTGTTTGCATGTACACAGAGAAATTAAAGGGGATTTCACGGTGTAGCTCAATTGGCGTTCGCTAGATTACAACAGTATCACAGGTGAGAGCAGGTTCACACTGAGCATGTGACCGATGACGTGGCGAACGTTATGCTGCCTGCATCATCATCCAGCATGACCAATTTGGCGATGGGACCGTGATGTTGTGGACTGGATAAAATCCTCCGACCCATTGTTAGACCTTAAGCCGGAGCAGTGGGCCCCAGGTTTGTCCTGGTGCAGGACAATGCCTGGCCTCATTTGGCCAGAGTGTGGAGGCAGTTCCTAGATGACGAAGACATTGATGCCAGTGACTGGCACTTATGCTTCTCAGAACTGAATCCAAATCAGAACCTCTGGAACTTTATGGAGCAGTGCATCCGACGCCACCAAGTAGCGCTATAGACGGTCTAGCAGCTCACTGATGCCCTGATCCAGGTCTCATCAGGAGCACACCCAGGTGTATACGGGCAGGTGTGGGCCAGACGCACTACTGAATCACATTGAGTTCCAATGTGATGAAATACCCTGTGATTTCAATTGTTTTTTTTGGTGTGAGTTTGTATCCAGCAATTTGTGTTCTTGGTTTCCACTGAGCGTTGATATATAATTTGGTTGTCACAGAACTACCCGATGTACAGTAGTGTTTTTTTTATCTTTTATCTTTTTCCTATATCAAAACCTGATGTGTGATTTAATTGTTGCCTTACTACTTTTGTAGCAGTGTAACATAACTATACATTTTCGTAATAACAAATGTTTTGAGACCTGTATGTTCCCGTTTATAAACCACAGCTAGTGTGCAGCTAATACATTACATTTTAAAATCTTTCCGCTGGTGAACGTTTTCACGGGATGGTTGCTTGCTGCTGTAGAGGTTTCATAAATATGATAATATTGATGTTACATGGTTTTAAAAAACATTATTCTTCAACAAATTGATTTTGGTAGGTTTCTATGACAGATGTTTTATATCTATGTACAATGTATGGTGTCATTATTTTCCCAACAAATGTGGTGTATATATGGGTGCGGTTAATCCTCCGGTGTTTTTACACACAAAGCTATAAAATAAATGGTTTGGTTTATTTACGGTGCGGGTTAACAAGGGGTATTATGGCATCTCCGTGCACTCAGCAATGGACTCGCACAGGTTGGAATCTCATAGGTTTTATGTGACCGCTCGATTTAAAGAACTATTGGTCGACCAGCAGCTTACTGACCAACCAATCGACTAGTCGACTGAATGTTCACTGACTAGAAAATCCCTCTGCTACTCAAACAAATACTGTTATTCAAGCAGTTTCTTGTGAGGCCTGGGAGGTATATTGTCAGAATCAGATGTGATCATTAGCACCTGGCTAGTATGCAGGCAGTAACAGGCTTATAAATTGATTTAGGCACTTGTTAGATTTCTTCCATTATGGCAGATCTTTTAAAAGAGAGCATGCCATGGTTTCTTCCTGGAAAACTATTCCGACTAGCAATTATTCAAGAAATTTTTGGAGAACCAGCGTTAGAAAGAAATAGGCTGCTGCTGAGATACAGAGCAGTTGACCGCCCACGAGGTACTGGGTAAAGGTGTGTGCATTTTCCACCTCTCCAAATTTAGGTTACTTCGTATCCAAGCTGTAGTTTTTTTTGAAAGCTAGATGCCTTAGAAATTCTAGAACAAAAAACCGTGGCATAACTACTAGCCAGTACCACTAGATCATTCTACCTACGCTTCTGGGAAGGACAGTTGAGTGTATATTAAGCTCTGCCCCCGAACTAAGACTTTTGCACACAGTGTTTACAGGATTTTATATTTAACAGCGGAGACACATGGGGGCGTCTAGGGGCATTTTCTTTTTTAATTCTTGTATTTACACTAATAAACTGATGTCTTCAGTTATTATTCAAACTAAAAACTCTAGATTCTCCATAGTAGCAACTAGCGCTTTCTAGCCTGTTATGACAGTGGGGCAATGAGCACTGCACATCGAACCTAGGTTGCCTGGCAACCTCAACTGTCTTTATAGTGAATCCCAACTATAATCGTGTTGAACCGACTGCATGCTCCCACTTCAGACAAAATGTACGATTGTTTTGCTGTGGCTGCATAGATTCAGTAGCGCCAAAAATCCCAGCTGCAGAAAACGGTGCAGGAAGCACCGCTCTTTGTCATGGGTACACCATATTGACCCGTTTTCTGTTTTTTGAACTAACACAGGTGAGATACCTTGTGGAGAATCTATCCCCATACTTGGCAACCAAAATGAAAGCAAACAAAAGTACAGTCAGCAATCTGTACATTAGATCAGGTTGGGTCAATTAGGCAATTATTTGGGAGAACTTGTTCGTTGTCAAAGCGATGTTGTGTGCTTAATTACCTAACTGTTGGTTCTATGGCTCACTAATGTTAGCTAGGTTTGCCAAAGATGAGGGCTATGGTCCTAGTACTGTGATGGTTAGTCTAATATCCATGCTGGAAATCTACATGGCTCTTGTAGTTTTCCTTGATCTGCTTTATTGGTGTGGTCCCTTTCTGTGTCTTCACTAGCCCCATTTATGATATCTATATTGTGTGCAGAGGTTCATGGACAGACCAACATAGTTCTATTAAAAAAGCCAATGCATTTTATCTGACACATTGACAACATACTGATGTTCTAGAAGGGAAGATTGTCGAATTCAGAAAAGCCTGTTTGCTCTTGAGCTCCGATGGCTACATTCATTCAACTGGCTTAAAGTACCCTATAAAGTATGCTGGCAACTCCCCAGACACTCCATTAGGGGAGAGCTGGTGAAATAAACCTTTGAAGATGGGAGTCTAATCTCTGAACGAAAGACAAATGTTCCTGGAGTCTTTACCATTACTTATAAAAATCCTATTCTTCTCACATTTTATGCACTTATTTTTCCATCCCGTTACTGTCTATTGTGTCATTGCCAACATAATCTGTCCACCTGCCAGGTGTGGCATATAAATAGTGATTAAGCAGCGTGATTAAGCAGCATGATCATTACCTACGTGCACCTGGGTACAATAAAAGGCCTTGCTGTTTGGTCACAACGCAACACACATGCAAGTGCTGTTGTCGTGTTGACTGTTGAAATTCCCACCAGAGCTTTTGCCAGAAATATATATATTTTTTCTACAGTAAGATACCTGAAATATTGTTTCACAGGATTTGGAAGTACATTTAATATTAACCACAGACAACGTGTAACCACACCAGCCCTGGACCCCCACATCCTGTTTTGATTTTTACCTGCTGGGTTATCTTAGACATACCAACCACCCATGCAGCTGATCAAACTGGGTTCGCTCAACCAATGAATTGCTGCACCCCTGTCAGCAATCGTGTCATGGAAGCTCTTCTGCTTCTGATCTATGCCCCAACCTTTCATTTCAAGGCTTCTTTGACCAACAGATGCACACCCGTATTCCTGGCATTGTGAAATCCACAGATTGAAAGATTTTAAGCCACTTAATTAAAAAATTGTTTCATCTTTTTGTTTTGTGCCGATAATTCCAGCAACAGTGTCCGTTTACTGATTTGACCAAAATCACAACTATGAATTGTCATGCAATTAGATAAACAAACCATGTTATTATTTATGGCTTATTGTGGTATTGTGAATAAAGTAGAGAGATTCAGATTAATCTCAATATGAAAACATCTGACAGTTCATGTGAATTTCATAGACTGCCTTGTATGAACAATTTATTCAGGTAAATAATCATATTTGAATATACAGACATGGTCAAAATGCTGGTACCCCTCCACAAAAAACAAGACACAATTTTCTCTGAAATAACTTGAGACTGACAAATGTAATTGGCAACCGCAATGGTTCATTCTATATTTAATATAGATCAGACTTTGCTTTTGATTTTCTATTCAACCAAATATTGTAAATCAGCGGTCACCAAACCTTTGAAGCCCAAGATTCACATTCACATTCAAAATGTGAGCTGAGATCTACCATAGAAAAAAAACACTATAAATATAAAATGTCATCTTTACATTTATTTTCATATTGAAACAATCACCATCTTCTGTCTGTACGCAACAACATTGACAGACTTAATATGACACGAGAAAGTGCCAAAATATTGCCATACAATACTTACTAATAGGCTTAGCACAGGCCGCACACACACACACGACTGTTTGGTGACCGCTGTTGTAAATGATAAAGATGAAAATGCCATGGACCAACACGAGGCCCCTAACCTAATATTTTGTTGCACAACATATAGAGACTGTCACTGCAATCAGATGTTTTTCAGTAGCTTTCAATGAGAGTTCTGCACCTGTAGTTTGGCCCTCTTTCTGAGGAAACTACTCCAGCTGTTACAAGTTTGAGGGGTGCCTTCTCAAGACTGCATGTTTCTGCTCTTTCCATAGATGTTTGATAGTATTCAGATCAGTCCAATGTTTTGTTTTTATACATTTTTGGGTGCTTTTAGCTGTGTGTTTTGGGTCATTTATCTTGTTGGAGGACCCATGACCTGCAACAGAGAGAGTTTTCTGTCACTGGGCTGTACGTTTTGCTCCAGAATGCTTTTGAAAGTCTTGGGATTTCATTGTGCCCTGCACAGATTCAAGGCGCCCTTGAATCTGCCAGACGCAGCAAAGCAGTCCCAAAACATAACTGGGCCTCCCCCATGTTTCGCTGTAGGTATGGTGTTCTTTTCTTTGAATGCTTAATTTTGTAATCTGCAAACATGGAGCTGATGCGACTTCCCAAAAAGCCCCAATTTTGAATTATTTGTCTCAAAAGGACAAAACCGGAAGGATTGTTGCTTGTAAATATGCATTTTAGCTAATTCCAGCCTGGCTCTTATGTTTTACTTTTCCAAGGTGGAGTACTCCTGGGTCTTCCATTGTGTCCTCTTTTGCTTAGAAAGTGACAAATATATGTATTTTTTATTCATTTTTCTTATGACCACACTGTTCCATGGAACTTCGTTGGCTACGAGGTTGGCTACAGTTCCATGGACCTTGAACTTCTTAATAATATTTGTTGTCACAGGGACATCTAGCTGCTTAGAGCAAAGGGGCGAGGTTTTACCTTTGCAGTGCTTGTCTATTATAATTTTCAGATTTGTCCTAACAACTCTCTCCTTTGCTTTCTCTGTTCCATGTTCAGTGTGGTGCGCACACTAATTCCAAACAGCACAGTGACTACTTGTATCCATTTAAATAGGCTGAATGACTTATTACAAGATTGGAGACATGTGGTACTCCATTAAAGAAGCAAATTAGTTAATATAAAATATTGCTATACTCCAAAATAAAATTCCATGACAATTACGAATATCTTTGTAATATAATTTTTTACAGCTCCCTTGCTTTATTCTATGACATACCAAAGGCAAGCAAGAATACATGATACAGTAGCTTTTCATTTCCTTACTTTTCAGGAGGATTGAGGCATTATTTCCATGAGCTGTAAGGGTACCAGCCAATTTGCCTATGTCTGTATATACTAAAATCAAGATATTTGTTTTGCAGTAAGTGTCTGTTATACTCAACTGGGTTGTGTACATCTTGTTTTAGTCATTTAAGCTATTTTCAGTTAATTTCCATGGTGTTGTGCTAAAAGTGTTTCTTTCATTTCAATGTTTCAGAATAATAATAGCCTTCTGATGACTTTCAGAAGATGCCGTGTGACCATTTACTTTCTCATCCATGCACAGTATTTATAGTTTGTCTCTGATCGCAAATCTGACAAAAAGCTGTTGTGTTAGTCGTTTAAAAACATGGAGCATATGTGGCCCTGAAGAATAATTGGCTAATAATTAGATCCTTTCCAGTGTTTATAAAGGTTGGTGTATATGTCTTTTAAATAACATTTAAAAGTGCATGTTTTTACAAAAGTAATAATTCAAGTTTTTGTGGGATAATTTTTTGGGGAACGTGTAAAAACTGCAATTTGTAAAATGTCTTTAACTGATGCAAGGTAAGCCTTGTGTGGTGGTTTGAGTCGGTTGGAGCTCATGAAATAAAACTCACAGAAGCCACAAGTTATTGATTATATTAATTGTATGTTTCTCTTTTTAACTATTCTCCACTCACTTCCATCTCTCAAGCTGTCAACAGTAGCGGTTAGTTGACTTTTGAACAATAGCAGCATTGTCTAGGATAGGGTTTCTCAAATTTTTCTAATGACCCCCTTTTACTGTAAGAAATGTACAAAGTGTAAGTTAGTCTAAAATTGTCTGCTAAATTAATGAAATGTAAAGGCAGCAACTTGATTACAGCCATTGCTTTATTCACATTGCTTTTGAGATTGTTTGTGGTCCCTTTCAGAAACTGTATTCTACGTTGACCCACCTCAAGCTTTTACACATACCAACAACTTTGTTTGGGGCATCCCAAAATAATTTCCTCAACCATAATTTCTTTAAATGTGGCTCGAATACACACGTTTTAGGCACGCCATTGACCTGATTAATCAGAGGCTTCTGAGTTGATCCAGACTTAATTCTCAATCTCTTCTAGTTAATGTCTTCTTTTTGACAAACTCCAGGAGTGCAGAACTGATTAAGAATTAAACATGGTCTTTTGTGTCATCTCTCTGTCAGAAATGGTGGAGTCCATGAAGAATGTGGCAGGTATGGATGTGGAGCTGACGGTGGAAGAGCGAAACCTGCTGTCTGTGGCATACAAGAATGTGATCGGCGCAAGAAGAGCATCTTGGAGGATAATCAGTAGTCTTGAACAGAAGGAGGAGAACAAAGGAGGTGAAGACAAACTAAAGATGATTCGGGAATACAGGCAAACGGTGAGATGCAGGGACAGGCTATTGGTGGTATATAAGTAGATGTCTTGACTAAGGCAGCTTGCTGTTGAAATTGTCGTTAGATAGGGGTTTCTTTCAAAGTGGAGGTCTATACTTTTGTTAAACGTTTTTACTTGACAATTTAAGACTTATGTGATGTATTCTAATATGCATTCCTCTCCTCACTTGCCCAATATTAGTCCGTACACCTGACTTGACTGAGCACAGAATGCATCCATACATTATCTAAGAGTATGAACGGTTTTAGAGATGCATTTTGCACAACAAAACAATAAATTCTTGCGACAAACTACATGTTATTCAGAATGTAATATGAAGCATGGTAATCACAAGTTTTTCATGCAAAACCTTGTTGAAGAATATGAAAACAACCAATAGTGGCATTTTATTCCATAGTTCGCTATAAAAGTAAAACGATGATCTTCGAAACGACTGTTTTGGTTTCCTCCACATTGGAGAATTATGGGCGTTCCCACTACTCTTATACTTAAATGTCAATTTCCTCACGTCCTCCTCTCTAACATCCAGAAGGGTGGGGCCTCTGACCTTACCTAATGTGTTTGTAAATGACAATGAGGGTGTATGCAGCAAATTGAGCAAATGACATCAACGCTTTCCCAGCGACTGAGGAAGGAAGCTTATGATCTATTAATGCGTTTAGGCGATGTCAGTGACACGCCAAACAAGCTATCAAGATACTCATAGCCCCCACCCTCTGGAGACTGACAGTTATTGTTGGGTGGTGACATGTTGAACCAATCCAACCTGCACATTGATAGGCTTTGTGGAATGTCAGTATTTCCTTACACCTTGTACTTTAAGTATCTAGGACATGGGGGTCTTGGGAGATTCACTGGTGTGCCAATCGCAATGCGATGGGATGATTTGTCACGCTTTTTAATTTTGTCTTTTAAATCATTGATTGGTTTGCACAGTGGAAATTTTCAGCTGGGTGACCAGAGTTGCTCTATACTACTGTCACATTGTACATTTTCTAACACCAATGATCGTATACAATATTCCTACGTCTTCCATTGTCTCATTCTCTCATTCATTACACCAAGCACAAGGCAAGTCACTATGTCTACATGTAATTGGATGACCCTGGCCATTGAATACTAGGGGACATTTTGCCCCCAACCGTTTGTTTTTTTGTGTTTTGTCCGTTCTCCTTGAGTATGTTGTCAGCTGGTGGTGTTTTCTGTCTGCTTTGCAGGTGGAGACTGAGCTGAAATCAATCTGTAATGACATACTGGATGTACTGGACAAGCACCTAATTCCAGCTGCCAACACGGGAGAATCAAAGGTTTTCTACTACAAAATGTACGTTTTGTACACGTCAGAGAGTCAATGCCTTGACCACACTAATAACCTGAGAGAAGTGGCCGTTGTTCCTATCACTCATTAAAGTATCTCTCTCTTGGTAGTAATTTGAATGAGCTTTGAAACAACGACTTGGCCTCTGGTCTCCTCACCTGTATTCGCCACGTGGGTTACTGCACATTCATTTAGAGGAACACAATTGGTGTTATGCTTTCAAGTCCAACCAGTCAGAGGAAGTTCTCATTCCAGGCAGTGTTTGTGCCATACTTTTGTTGTTTCGAAACGGAAACTGATTGGACTAACTTTTTTTGTTATGACTGAGATGTCTCATTTAGCTATGTACAGTGAATGCACTGCCATCCTAGTTGGAGCCGCTGTCTAAGGTGCAATTTTCTGGGCTCTAGATATAGTTTTTAGCGGCTTGGTGGGTGAAAATTGTGGTTAAAATTGACATTGATAAAAGACAAAGGAAAAATGACTAAAATGGGGGTGGTTTGCAAATTCACAAGCCATTGATGTTAAAACAAACTGCTGGCATTTTGAGGGGCTAAAATAATGAACATGTCTTCTCTCTACAGGAAGGGAGACTACCACAGGTACCTAGCAGAGTTTGCTACAGGAAATGACAGGAAGGAGGCGGCAGAGAACAGTTTGGTCGCCTACAAAGCAGCTAGTGACATCGCCATGATTGAGCTTCCTCCAACGCACCCCATCCGCCTAGGACTGGCACTCAACTTCTCCGTGTTTTATTATGAAATCCTCAATTCCCCCGACCGCGCTTGTCGGTATGTTCCCCCTCATCTGTCAGTTCTTTTTTCCAACCCTCTGAATCATACCGTCTTCCCAACTGACCTAAATCATCTGTCATGTCTTCTCCTCAACCCTCTGAATCATACCGTCTTCCCAACTGACCTAAATCATCTGTCATGTCTTCTCCTCAACCTTCTGAATCATACCGTCTTCCCAACTGACCTGTATCTGCTCGCTTTTTTCCAACTACCCTTTGCATTTTCTTGCAGTGCCAGCTGTTTAATTCTTTCTGGAACTTCTGTATCTTCAAAGAAGACTCCGTCTACATGCAAAACATGTTTTAGATTTAAAAATAATTCACTGAAACATCGAACAAATATATTTGCATATCTCTGTACCATTTGTAATTCAGCGGAATGCAGGAGTTAGTCCGGGTTTGAGCCTGTTCCAAGGCTCTTACATGTATACCAAAACATGTTATTGTATGTTTCATACAAGGACCTGTTCCTGGGCATGTTGACTAGATTGGGTGAAATCCAACCTTTGACCCCTCTACTCTGTCTACACGACTGCCCTCAGGTTGGCGAAGGCAGCATTCGACGACGCCATTGCAGAGCTGGACACGCTGAGCGAGGAGAGCTACAAGGACTCCACACTCATCATGCAGTTGCTACGCGACAACCTGACACTATGGACTTCAGACATGCAGGGAGACGGTAAGCTTTAATAATGTGGCCGTTTGCCTATTAATATGCAGAACAGTATACCCTCATCAAAACCAGTAAGGGAACACGTACTCATCACAGTGTAACACCAAGTCTATTAAACTTCAGGGATATCAGTCCGTCCAGTTAGGCACTTGAGGGACATGCACACTACTAAGTCACACGTAGAAGTTGCTGTGATGAAATTCACAGGTGTTGGAACAGCCTGTGATTTCAATTGTTTTCTTTGGTTTTGGGTGTGAGTTTGAATCCGGCCCTCATTCTGTTGGTGATTTTGGTTTCCCTTGGACGCTGTCACGTCATTTTGTTCTCAACAAATTCCCCAATGTACAGTACAGATGTTGATTAAAAGGTAAATTTTGAGTGAGGAACATAAGGATGCTATTTGAGACCACTGCAAATTTAACCTTTCAGTTCCTCATTCAGAACGTACCTTTTAAACTTCTATTGACATGAGCTGTGTTTTGTTAATCAATGTTTTTGAGCTGCGTGGTTCGTTGCAAGACTAACCCTTCTCCTGTGTCGGAAGTGTAAAGTATGCTGTTGTTACAGGAGCATGACAGCTGAAGGATGTGGTGTTGAGTGTATGAGTTTTTCCTAGTTAAACTGTTTGTATGTAAATGCATCTTTCCATCTGTAGTTTTCTAGGCTAACGGGCTTCTGCTTGCAAATTCAAATTCATGAAAACCTGGGCGTTCAAGATATGACACCCAACAGCCTGCATTCTAACCCGATTACCGTGTTCTGAAAAGGGCAAGTCCGATTGGCTGTAGAGCACGTCACACTGGTGCTGGCCTCACGGCTGCAGGAAATCCGGTCCGATTTTAATTTTGTCCAATGTTGATAACATGCACTGTGTGCGAGTAAATGTACACACGCGTGAATAACTTTTTTTTTTCCATTCGCTTTTGTCTTTAATAACATTTAATTAATTTTATGATCTAATCCTGAAGTTAAAAGTACTAATCTAATCCATTTAAAAGTCCTTTTTTTTGTTTAGTTTGTCCAGGTTTCTGCTTACGCCAGGGTTTTTATGGTCAATATTGCAGGGATTGTCCACCACCTAACATTATAACATCTCTAAGCATGTGTACAAAAGTATATAACTACATTAATAACTTTGTGTGGGTGACATGGCAATATTTTCACCCACACAAAGGAAAGTCAATGAAGGCATCGATTGTAGATGTTT
Organism: Novumbra hubbsi; assembly: GCA_016801125.1. NCBI lineage: Eukaryota > Metazoa > Chordata > Actinopteri > Esociformes > Umbridae > Novumbra > Novumbra hubbsi. Next base: position 56,791 of record JACXGK010000599.1, read on the forward strand.
ATGTGCACTACTCTTTACCACTGGCATGTACTCCTTGCTGAGTATTGTTTTGTCTCAAAAAAGGGAGTGAACCCCTTGGTTGTATAGAGTCCTCTGACCCCTGCCACCGTGGCTGGTGACGTCAACATCGTACCCGCCCACGCCAACATCTGCGGTAGCCCTGATCCCACCACAAAAGAGTTCGGAATTTAGCCACGCCCTCTTTTAATCGCTTTTCTTTTGACTTGGAAGAGCCGTTCCAGCTCATTTAATAGGAGATAATTTGTGTATTCACTCTCCTCCCCTCAATTCCTCGTTTATTAATAATAAGTCAGTGTGTAGAGGGGGAGGAGGTAAGGAAATGAGTAAACCCTTCCGTTCCTTCCCTAGCTCCCTCTCGCTCTAACCACTTTGATTCATTCGTTCCCCTTCTCCTTCCTGTCTTCCACAGTTCCTCTTAGTGTGTTGTGCCCATGTTCACCACTCTAATGAATCGCATCTCTCCCATGTCTTCACCTTTCTCTGTTTAGATGCTTAAGGACAGGCCCCTCTCCATTCCCTCTTTCCACCTGTGTTTTGTAAGTCATCTCTCTGGCTCCTCTCTCGGGCATCCGTCTGCTTTCTCACTCCGGCTCGCAGCCCCTCACTAACCCTTCCTCACTGCATCCACCCCCGCTGGGTTGGGTTCATTAAGTGTGGGGGCAAGTTCAAATCTCCAGTGTGAAAATGTCATTGTGTTTTGTGCCTAGTACTCACAGACCTGGACTAATCTTAGTAAATGCCAGAATGTCTCGGGCTGAAGTATTGAGTGTTCTGTCCACAATCTAGGGCACAGTGTACTGGATCCCAGAGTATTCATCACTCTCCATGTGAAGTTGGTTTGCAATACCTACTGTAATTTGATATTGCTTTTAAAAATGTGTACAGAGTTCTGTATTTGTAGTTGCCCTTTAAGTAAATGCTGTCAGTATATTTTTTTTAACAAAACAAACCATTTATATAGCACACATGTATTACTTAAAAATGCATTAATAGTGAAATGTAAGTATTTTAAGAAACCCAGAACGACTTGTTGCGTTACTTGCGTTACATGTTTGATAATCACGGTAAAAAAGCAATTGGTCGCAATTCGTTTGGTTGGATTTGCTAGTGGCTGACTTAACAACTAGAAGGGAAATTATAGTATTGGCTTCCTCCGTGTTTAAGAAGCGTAAGATGGGGTCTGAATTATCATTTGGTTTAAATTACTTGTATCTCTGACCAATTGTCGTCTTTTAAAAGAGCGTTTTATCTGTGGGGCGTTAATGAAGACACGTGTGGAGTGTGGCAGCATTTTATAATCGCATTACAGCACCTTCCACTCAAATATCAAGACACCAGCACCATTTCTTTTTGTCTACTGTTAATCTTGGAACGTGCTGTTGATGCTCTTCAACCACTCAGATGTTTTCTGTTGCTCCTCCTGCTCCATCTCGTAGGTTTGGCACTAATGAGGCCTCTTGTTACAGTTTCTATTTTTGATCATGGCAGATTCTTCCAGCGTCAATTCTTCACCAGGCTGATGGCTGTGCCATTTCTATGGAAACCTCCCTAAGCAACAAGCCGAGGCATTCCGAAGACATTTGCTAGCTACTAAATCTTGACCGACGCTTTTTGAAGTTTGCCTTTATAAAGGCATTCATGCTGAGGTGTTACTGGTCAGCATCGTGTAAGACCTTCCAAGGCGCCACCCCTTGATTCAATGGCTTCTGCTACTGTTCTATATGACTTATGTCTGGGTTTTGAAGAGGCTTTGTAGCTAAGCTAGTATTGGTTTGTCATTTATTTAGAAAACCCCTCAAAAAAACTGTCAAAGATTGCTTAATTTGCTTGGATCGACCTAGGTTTTTTTTGCTCGTTACGTCTTCAAGTGCACCTGATTCAACGTGTCCACTTATTACCCGGCCCTCAATTAGTGGAATTGGTGTTTGTCTGGACTTCAATAAACATTAGAGAAACCACCATCTTTTCACCCAATGACATCTGGGACAGACACTGTACATGTTTCATTTATATTTTCTAAACAGACTTTCTGGGCTTGGTTGTTGAAAGAAATAACTTGACTTTTACTATTGTTTTGGGCAACCCACCCTGGTCCAGTGCTCTTGAGGAGTTGGGGCCATCTGACCAAGTAAAAGTGGCCCGTTGAGGCTTTTCTTGCCACTGTGGAGAATGTCTGTTTCAGGGTATTGTTGGGGGAGGGAAAGCTGATTGCGCTTTGGGGAAACGTCACCTTGGAATGTCAAGGGCCGTGGTGGGGCAGGGGTCTTCCTCTGCTCTCTCACTCGCCCCATCGCCCCCTGTCCTTACTAACCATTACGCCCCCCCCCCAAATACCTGTTCATCA